>SJYT01069567.1:105256-201933 GCA_006410635.1 Cephalophus harveyi
AATCCAAAAGGGCTTATACATTTGTGGCATTTGGTGGGTTGATCTTTTATTATTACTGCTGATTTTTTAAAATCACCATACACTTATAAATTTTTTTAAAGTTTTGTAAAAATGTTAGGCAACTATATTAGTTCTAGTAATTATCATTACATGTAGTATATTATAGTAGCCTTAGTCGATTGCAGTTGAGAAATTACAATATAGGCATAGGAGAATTTAAATAATAATATCAAATAATACTGTGTTTTGTGTATGACTTTAGTGCATTTTATAATAATATGTGAGAAAATTCAAACAAGGTAAAATGAAACTTAGTTTAGCCATTTCATGCCTCATGTGTCCCAGTTTCATCCAAATGCAAATATGATAATCCAGGACACAGAGGTAGTATCCTGTAGAGGTGATTTGACAATACTGTGTTTATTACTCACCACCAAGATGAGTAATTAAGCTGCAATCCCACTAATCTTTCCATAAGTATGTATTTTAATATTATGTACTAGGAGTTTTCATTTTCTAAAGAGAGTAATTAAGTTTTCCTTACCTCATTTTCCTTCCTGTTGAATTTTTTTTATGTTAGTGTCTACTTGACATGATAGAACATGTCTAAATTAGTAATCTAATTTGAATTCCATAGTTATGTATACAGTCACAGCTTGTTTGAATAGAGGGCTTTTTGCATATTGTGTATGCTCTTTCTCTTAGCAGATTGAGGAATTATATGCTTAATGTTTCAGAATCCTAAACCTACTTACATTTGCCAATAGACATGCAGAGATATAAATATTTTTACAAACATAATCTTAAAAGATATGCTTCCTTTTCAGATATTAGGAATTGACAGTTAAACTGTCTGCTATAGCCGTTTCTCATATGCGATAGACTGATAAATCCAGAAGGGGCTGAAACCAACGATGTCATTTGTAGGGCCTAAATTGTTAGTGTTGAGGTTAGGAGTGTATTTCTCTGTTTTCCTAAATAAAAAATAATGATGCTTTGTAGTAAAGTATTATGAATCTTGATAACGAAACACAGTCAAGTAATATAATTTTTACTTTGCTGTACTATATTATAGTCATTTTGCCCAAAATATACATCTTAAGCTTCTAACATCAGCATGAAATTCCCAATATCTCCAAAGTAAGAGTCGAAACTGAAATGTTCAGGGACTCATTTAAAGCATACAATATGGATAACAGCTTTTCAGATTTTATGCCAGGGTGTATGGAAGAGGATTGCTAAGCACTGGTGGTTGAGAAAAAACAAAATGCCAAAGGATCAGACTTGCACTTAATGGTTTTCGCCACCACAGTTCTTAACCTTTCCAACTGCTTGAGTGGTTTAGTAATAGCAGCTGGTCAGGACCTGCATTATTGTAGATCTTTTCTTTTAATAAATATTCAATAGCATTTTCAAAATTGTTCCCCTAGCTACAGTTCATAATAAACAGCCCAGTGCTGGCAAAGAGCATGCTGCTTTTATACGGTTTTACAGCCATAGGCCATTTGACATTTGGACCCTTCTCCTATGGATTTTCCCAGCTCCACATATCCTGAAAACTGTCAGCCTTGGATCAGAACAAGCCTTTTGCATCTTCACACTTACAAGGAAATTAAAAAGAACTTCTTTTCTTCTCCCCGTAAAATGCCAAGGCTCGTGGTCAGAGAATTATCATTTGCTAGTCATATGCGTTTTCTTTTTGATGTTCTCACAACATGAAAAGCACTGCTGAAACGTGGGCACAACAGTTTGATTTGATCTTCATTATACTCTTTCTGTTTAAAGCTGTGGTTCTCAAGGAAGGGTGACTTTGCCACCCAGAGGACATTTTGGTTGTCACAGCTGTTGGGCCAGGGTGGGGGCTGGCGGGGCGGGGAGGGGTATGCAGGGGCTACTGCTGGCATCTAATAAACGAGTAGAAGCCAGGGATGCTGTTATATATCCCACAGTGCACCAAACAGCCCTCCTCCACAGGGAAGAATTATCAGGGCCAATATGTCAACAGTGCTGTGCTTGGGAAACCCTGGTCTAGAAAGTAGGGAATGTCTTTCTAAATTGCTTTATATTGTTCAAGCAAATGGAAGTGTGTTCAGTGGTTCTGAAGAAGAGATCCTTCCATTCAATAAACTCATATATTGAACACCTGCTAGGTCCTAAAAATGTGGGGAAGACCATGACATCGTCCTCAGAATTTTCCGCCATCTTTGCAGGATGAGTGGTAAACAAAATACTATAGTTTGATGTGAGGTATGCTGTAATTAGTGAGGCACACATGGCATGTTAAACTCGAAATAATTTCAATTTCATTTGCTAAATGTGGGGGAATATCTAGAAGAACTCATCTCCGCTGTCTGGATGTAAAATTAGTCATTTGGGAACAAAATTTCTCCTTTTCCCTTGACGATCAGGAATGGATCTCATTTACTGCATCCTTCTTCCCCTGTTGGAACTGGTGTTAATTTGAAACATCAGGACAAAAGAAGAGGTGTTGACATAAACAGTGTTACTCCCAACATTTAGGATTAGTTTTTCCACATCTTCATTGAGGTATAATTTACATGACTTAAAACTCTCCCATGTTCAGTGTACAATTCATAGATTTGTAGAAAACTGACAGAGTTATGAGACTTCCATCACCCCAGAAAGATCCCTTGTGCCCCTTTGTGTTCATTCTGCATTCTCACTGCCAGTCCCAGGCAAGAGCTAATCTTTATGTCTGTTTTCTCTTCTCTGTCTCACTTTCTGTCTCCATTTGCCAAAAGGCACATCTATGGACATTTTATTTGGAATGTTAATTTTTGAGATTTATTTAATTAATGATACTTTTGGTTGCACCAGGTCTTTGTTGCGGCACGCAGGCTTCAGTAGTTGTAGCACACAGGCTTAACTGCTCCACGGCTTTTGGGATCTTCCTGGACCAGGGATCAAACCCATGTCCCCTGCATTGGCAGGTGGATTCCTATCCACTGCACCACCAGGGATGCCCTGGAATATTAATTTTTGCATAAAATTTAAAAGAATTAAACATTTTTACAAAAATTAACACAGTTTGATAGCTTCTTTTTGAAAATCAGCATCATGTTTTTCATACTACCTGCATAGTACAGCTGCTGTGGCCCAGACTGGGGATGCTCAGTGTCAGAACTCCCAGACCGATACAGTGAAAAAGGTGATAGAGGAAAAGATGAGCGCATGTGCTTAAGGCAGCATATCTGAAATCATACATGGTATGCCTGTTTCTTAGCTTTGTCCAGTTTAGTTCCCTGTAAATGTGTCTACTAAAATAATATTGTAGAAATCATTGAAAAGCTGAGGTCCAGTAAACACCTGCATGATGTGGGAAAATAATACAAGGCTTAAATCTGGAGAATTCACCTGTTTGGGGAGTTGTATGCAGGTCAGCAGTTCTTTAGCCTGACACTCTGGGGCCAGATGTCGTTTAGAATCCATCCAGCTTTCAGAAAGGGAATGCAGTTTGCATCCTATAGGTTAGGTAATACTCCCGTGGCATACGGGAGACACAACCATTTCTACAGCAAAGTAGTTGAATATTCTCATTTAGTTGGACAGAAAAAGACTTGGCAGCTCAGGTCAGGGTTTGGAACAAATTCATTTGGTAGCAAAATAACAAAGACACTCTATTTTCACAAAATTTTGCATTTTAAAATTGTGGCTAAAGGTTTATGAACCTGTCGAGGATATTACATTCAAAAATAATTATCCCATCCTCCTTCAGCCCCGCCCCCAACATCTCCTCTGCCACATACATGCTTCATACAGCTTAGCCATGGGTATACTTGTCTTTCTTTCACATCATTAACTTCCCATCAGACTTGACAAAATGCCAGATTAGCTGTTCAGTTTCGGTGGATGAGGGCCAGGTATGGATGTGTTATGGCCAGCCAGACCCACATTCTCTTATGTCTGTGGTTTCACCTCCCTGCTTTAGGCCTGGATTGTAGCCATATTCATCCAGCCCAGCCTCTCCTCCACCAGGCCCAGGGCCCCAGATGATGAAGATAGCTTTAAAGGGTCAGAAAAGATGGCCTTCAAGAAAATCTAAAGGTAACAATGGTAGACATCACTGCAGTAACCCCAGACTCATGCTTGGTAACCGTTACACCTGTCACAAAATCGTGGGCTGTGAGACTGAACACCTAAAGGAAAAGAGAAAAGCCAAGGTAGGGAATCCCCTGGAGTCAGTTCTCTTGAAGTGAAGATATTTAGAATTTAAGAAAGGAAGACATGAAGAAAATGACATATCATGCTTGGTAACCATTACACCTGTCACAAAATTGTGGGCTGTGAGACTGAACACCTAAAGGAAAAGAGAAAAGCCAAGGTAGGGAATCCCCTGGAGTCAGTTCTCTTGAAGTGAAGATATTTAGAATTTAAGAAAGGAAGACATGAAGAAAATGACATAAGGGTCTTTACTGGGATCACAACTTAGGAGGAGGACACCCATCAAAGCAAGATATTTGAGACTTGTTCCAGAATGCTTAAATCCTCCATAATCATCTTATATATTTGCCTAATGGCATTTAGCAAACCTTGTTAGTCTTTTAATCATAAATTTCACATCTCTGTTAATTTCCAGATTCCAGTGGTGAAATTGTAACTGAGATGGCAGTGGGTTTTAGCTGGCCTTCTCCTAGGGAGTGTAGAATGAGCATTGAGTATTTTGATCAACATGTACATTTGCTTTTGTGGCATGTGAGTAAGCATGCCCTTACAGCCGTGTTACTTAAACAGAATTGTACTTTAGACTGTGGGACCCATTTATAAACAAGGGAACTCCATTTCTGCAAATGAGAAAACAGAGAGGGTGTAGCGTTGCATTAGCATTAGAGAAAAACTGCATGTTTATAGGGACATCCAAGATTTTTGCTTTTCTAAGGCTCAAAACATCATCAAGGCAGTACCAAGTTATTAAAGAGCAACATGAGCCAAAGTTAGTGGGCACTTGCATGCATGCTGTAATTTTCTGCCTCTTTCTTTCTTTTTTTTTTTTTAACAGTTCTTAATTGCTTCAAGGGTGACACCAAAATTTCTGTCTAAAGGGGAACCATCCATGTGTACAGGTGTTGAGTCATCAGCGTTTGGCAGTGGAAGTGCGCACCCCGCCTTTTCTAGCGTAGACTTCTTTCTGGAGCATCTTAGTTGACACCTCCTTCTCCCGCTTCAGCCAACACTTTCCTCACAGGTTTTACAACCTCTTCCCAAAATTCGTTGTATCTCTTATCTCCCAGCTTTAAATAGCTCCACTCGTCCTGTCTTGGTTAGCCAGGACAAGTTTGCCTTCTCGTGCCAAGCGTCTTCCTTTCTTGAGTTTTCAAGCATTGCTTGTTGTTACCACACTTCCTGTTATCAAAGGGCTGACAGCGCACAAGGGCCCCACCTTGTTACTGCTACACCTTCTTCCTCGTTTAAACATGCCCCCCACCTTCTTTGTGCTGTGAGGATGCTGCCCCCTTCTGTTGGAGTGGACCCTCTGATCCCTCTTATGTGTCTCTCTCCAGCTTTTAGAGCAGTGGTTCTCCACCCTGACTGCAAAAAGCATCGCCTGGGGAATTCGCCTGCAGTGTGGGAGGCCTGGTTCGATCCCTGGGGTGGGAAGATCCCCTGGAGAAGTGCATGGCAACCCACTCCAGTATTCTTGCCTGGAGAATCCCCATGGACAGAGGAGCCTGGCGGGCTCCAGTCCATGGGGTCATGAAGAGTCAGACACGAGTGAGCGACTAGCAACCTGGAGAGATTTAATCCTTGGTGATGCCCAGGGCTCGCCTCTAGTAATTGTGATTACCGATTACCATACCATGGTCACGGGGAGTGCCAGGGGGAGGGTGCAGCTTTGCCAGGCTGGTGCTTGAAAGCTCCCCCAAGTGATGTACCCATCACTGAGAACCACCTGTGTAGAGGCGGCAACACCTGTTTATTGTTATTGGTAACAAGCCGTCGAATCACTAGAAGGACCAGCAGGGAAGTTTGGTTGTCAAGGGGGAGGAGTTGGGGGGAAATGGAGTGAGAAGTTGGGGTGAGCAGTTAAAGGCTTTTATATTTAGAATGGATGAACAAGGTCCTACTGTATAGCACAGGGAACAATGTTCAATATCCTGTGATAAATCATAATAGAAAAGAGTATTTAAAAAGGATGTGTGTGTGTGTACATATATGTACATACTGGAGAAGGCAATGGCAACCCACTGCAGTATTCTTGCCTGGAGAATCCTATGGGCAGAGGAGCCTGGTGGGCTATATAATCCATGGGTTTGCAGAGAGTCGGACACGACTGAAGCAACTTAGCATGCATAGATACATATAATATGTGTGTGTGTAACTAAATCACTTTGATGTATAGTAAAAATTAAGAAATTAACACAGCATTGTAAATCAACTATAGTTTAAAAAATACTGCTTTTAATAAAAGGACAGGAAGAGACTAAACAATAGCAACATCCCCGGTTTATGTTGGGTTTCAGCTCAGGGTGTGGGTGTCTATATGGGGCAGCTGCACACACCCAGCTGATGTGACAACTTCTCCCCCTGGAACCATGTTCTCATTAGTAAATCCTGGTGGCCCCATGGCCTCAGCAGGCCAGAAACCATTTCGGGTGAAGCCTGCGCTTATCTCCTCATGAGGCTGGTACCCAGGGGCCTGATTTCCTTTCAGAACTTTTGCTTCCAGCCTTGCAGCCAGCTGTTTTCTTTTTTCCTCTGTGTAACTCTGTAAACCGAAGCTGGGCGCCCTCCTGCCTCATCTGCTGCTCACTTGCAACTCACTCCCCACAATCACACACGCAAGAGAGCCTATTAAAGTTCCCAAGTGGAGACTTGCACTTTGCCTTTCCTTTACGAGAAAGATGGGCGGCAGGGTCTTTGCTGGAAAACTATTGTATAGAATGTAATTTCTCTGAATTAGTGGGAGAGGGGAAGCTGGTACTAAAATGGAACTGTCATCTATTCAGAGTTTGCTTTTATTCTTAATGCACCTATGCGTCTCGGAAATCTTTCCTTACACATTAATGAGTCCCGGAGTTGGACAGAAATGCATTCGAATAGGCTTCTTTATAAAGGTCTCTTTATACAGCCTCTTCTCTAGACATGCTGTGGTCAGAATGCACGTCCATTTTCTGCGAGGAGCACACAGGATCCTTTGGACAGGCTCCATTGTCCCAGTGTCTAAAGGAGCTGAGAACAGTTATAACAGTTATACCATACTCTCTGGACCCTACTGCTTCCCCTTGTTAAGGGATATTTTGTTCCAAAGACTGTGACAATACTTTTATTTGTGTTGGTAAGTAGAAAATTGTAAGTGAGGTGATTTTGGCATTAATGATGCACAGCTAACTGTTTTAAGGTCATCTCGTGAAATTTTTGGAAAATTCAGTTGTGCAAAGAAAGAAAAGGAATATTTCACTTTATGGGCTACTGTAAAGATATAGGAATGACTTAAATGCCAGCTTTCTTTAATGGGATCAGTTTACAGAAGTTATATTTCTGTAACACTTTCCCCTGAGCACAGATATCATGTGATTGAAACTTTGTCCCACAGTTGTTGTCTTGAATGGAAAAATGCACTTTTTCTGCCTCCTGCATACAGAGTGAGAGCCTTGCCAAGGCTGGCATTGCAGGCCAATGATTAGTTAACGTGTTCATCCATTCAGTATGCATTTATTGAGTTCTTTCTGTGTTCCACACACTGACTTTCTTGCGGGAGGAGATAGTCACATAAACAAGAGAATATCAGCAGGTATTAGGTTCTAGGGAAGTAAAACGTGTTAATGTTACTGGGAGTGGCTAGGCAATTAGGGAGGGCGCCCTGGAGGAGGTGACATTTAGGCTGACATGTGACCAAAACAGGCAAAGCTGACCAAAATTCAGAGACCAGCCTCGCCAGAGCAGACTGGCAGTCAGAGGAGGGCAGAGGGCAGCCTGACCAGGTTTGTATTTTAGGAAGATCACTTCAGAGCAGGACAAAAGGTGAACTTGAACCAGAACGGGGATTCTAGTGCCTCAGGCTGGAGTCTGGATCTGGAACCAGGGGACCTGCTGAGAGCACAGTGGGCAGCCTGATGACTTGATGCTAGACTGCTGATCTTGGGCCTTTCTTCTGCCCTCTGTCCTGACTCACAGGGCCTCGTGGCCTGTCGACATCACCACCCTTCATCCACTTGCTAAAATGTTTGTTCAGAGTACTGACTTCCAGACCCCAACCTGGTCTAGTGACAGAGAATGGGACCCAAGACTTCAGCAAGACTTCATTAAGACTCCGATGTCTGATGCGTAGAGTCCATGGACCTGATTTTTGAGAAATACAATGTCTAAGGGCTCTACTTACTCGACTTCCCATGTAATTCTTAACAACAACTCTGTAAAAGGAATGTATGCTCCCTGGGTTACAGATTGGGAAACAGACTCAATGTGATTAAGCCTCTGGCCCAAGGTCATACTGCTCATGCATGTTGTGACTGGCAAAGCAGTCTGCCCTTATTTGTAGCCAGTACTGCCTGCGTGAAGATGGGAAGAACAGCTCTGCAAAATTTCAGAAGTCTTTTGCAGGTTAATCATCTCATGAATGAACATGGTCCTTCTTGCAAATCCAGTACATCCCATCTTGGGACAGAACCAGAAATGTCCATTTTTGCTGACTTTTCTGGAGGAAAAGTTTAATGTTCTTTCTTAAAGATAGAATTTTAAGTCCTGGAATTGGGAGGGGTGTGTATATTACAAAGGAGAGATTTGATCTTCATTGTTCTTTCTGGGTCTCTTTTTGCCTTTTTTTTTTCCCCCCATAAAAGAAGCCAAGAGGTTTAAGGAGTAGCATTTTTTTTAAATCACCATAAACCTAGAAACCCAACCATCATGCCTCACAGAAAATTATCGTGCTTTCAGTTGCCATGAGTTATTTATTTCTTAAGTGGCTCTTGAACCAAGAGTTGTGCAAATGATGTTGACGCGGTGGAGGAGGGTTGCTGTGTGGAAAGCACACTGATAATTAGAGATCTTGTGTAAAAGCTGGCATGAAAACACATCGACTTCAGTGTGACCCACCTGCATCCATTTGAGAGTGTGAGGGAGGTTCCAGCTTTATTTTCTTCTGGTGATGGCATATTGGGTGTATTTATCTGGAGATTTAACTTCATAATAAAGTTTGGGTGGGCCTGAATTTAGGGACTTAGCATGCATGCGTGTATTGGAAAAGGAAATGGCAACCCACTCCAGTGTTCTTGCCTGGAGAATCACAGGGTCAGAGGAGCCTGGTGGGCTGCCATCTGTGGGGGTTGCACAGGGTCGGACACGACCGAAGTGACTTAGCAGCAGCAGACTTTGGGGAAGGAAGGCATCCTGTATTATTAGTCTCTTAGGGCTCCCATAACAGAGTACCACAGATTGGATGGCTTGAACAACAGAAATGTATATCCTCACAGTTCTTGAGGCTGGAAATCCAAGACCAGTGTGCCAGCAGGGCCAGTTTCCTGCGAGGAGCCTTCTTGGCTTGCACATGGCAGTCCTCTCCCTGCCTCTTCACGGTGCTGGTCCTCTGGCACATGGATCCCTGATATCTGTGTGTCCTCTCCTCTTCATATAAGGACACTCTTCAGATTAGATTAGGCCCCACTCTAGTGACCTGATTTTTAACTTAATTGCCCCTCTAAAGGCTATATAACTCCAAATACAGTCATGCTCTGGGCCACTGGGAGTTAGGACTTGAACATAGGAATTTTGGGGAAATATCACTCAGCTCATAGCACACCCTTGCCCCTGGGGAATATGTAGAGATGAAGAGCATGAACAAAGCAAGAAAAAATTCTCCCAGAGCAGGATGCCTGCCACCCCCCTACCCTGCACTGCCACACCCCCTCTGTTGGGTGCCCTGCTCAGGCAGGCCAAGGCGAGGACCAGCATCCTGTAGGTTGTCGGCCTCCACCCATGCTGTACCCCAGTTGTGAATGGCCTGCCTCAGGCATGAACCCAGTTTGAATGAGCTTCCAGGAAGATGAAGGGGCTCTGTCTCCCTTGAAGCCTGATTGTTGGGTCCTGCAAATTGCCAGAGGAAAAGCTGGCCCCCTTCCAGATCCCAAAATGATAGTCACAGGTTTTCCCAGTGTGGCATTTTGTTGCTTATTGTTGGGAGTCAGCCTCAATTCCATCATTAGTGCTGGGAGGTGGGCTTAGGGCCACCTCTGGAGGTCTGACATACAAGACATGCAATTGCATTGTGAAAGCAAAATGTCCCCCAAGCCCCCACCTGCCAGCATGTGTCTGTAAGCAAAAGAGGAACTTCAGCCACAGTCTTGAAATGAGAAGCAAAGATTTGACTGCAGTTTAAAGAACATCGATTTGTGAAGCAGGAAGAGACTTTGGCTTTTTAATTGCAGTGAAAGCATTTTGTGTTGATTGTGTAGAGTGTCTCTAAAGTCTGGAAATAGACATAGGTGTCCTAGAACATATTGCATGTTGTAATATAGTAATATTACTTCCCAGGTGACTGTGGTAAAGAAATTGCCTGCCACCACAGGAGATGCAGGTTCAATCCCTGGCTTGGAAAGATCCTCTGGGGGAGGAAATGGTAACCCACTCCAGTATTATTGCTGGAAAATTCCATGGATAGAGGAGCCTGGTGGGCTACAAAGAACTGAACATGACTGACAGGACATGCACACAAAGTAATATTAATATACCATATGTTATGTGTATTCACCAGTTTTTAGACTTTATGACCACCTTCAAGTTAAAATTAATTATGCTAGGTTATTACCCCGAACGCTAGCTAGCTACACCCTTGATTCCTGGCTCTGCCACTGAAGGTAAGATGACTTACCTGGGCAGGCTTGGGTCAGATACATAGTTCTGTTTTTGTGCAGCTAGTTTTGATGGTGCCAAAAAGATTGTATATTATTAGCATATTATTTTCTTCATTTTATAGGTTTTCTTGCTCAGTATATATCTTGGAGGCTTCATTCATTAAACATTAGTTGAAAACCAAGTATTTTTCAAGCACATTAATGTGTATCATTAAGGCCTCACAATTCCTGCTTTGTAGGAAAGGAGATCTAGTTGAAGTGGTGGCATGACTCACCTGTGTCATGAATTGAAGACATCTGTGCTTAGTCACTCAGTCATGTCTGACTCTTTTCAATCCCATAAACTGTAGCCCACAAGGCTCCTCTCGTCCATGGGATTTTCCAGGCAAGAATACCAAAGTGGATTGCCATTTCCTCCTCCAGGGGATCTTCCTGACTCAGGGATCGAACCAGAGTCTTCTGCATTGGCAGGTGATTTCTTTACCACTGAGCCACCCTGGAAGCTCTCTTGGATTTAAGAGAGATCTGATGAGAGTTGTGTTCTGTGCTTTACTCCCTCTGTTTTCCTGTGATTTATCTATTGGAGCTCAACACCACAAGAAATTGACACTATTTTTGCGATCACTTAGGGATTAAAGAATGAATTGTTGGATCAGATTACACATCCTTCTAATTTAGGTAAAATGGTATACAATACCATTGACTTGACAAATAATTTTCTTTGTTGTTTCTTCTGTATTATCTTGGCAAACACATGCTGCTAAATGGTGAACTTAATTTACAGAGCAGTTATCAGATCAGTTTACTGACAAGGGATAAAATTTTGGACCGAGCTAATATTGTTGAATCTCTGAAGATACATCAACATTTGATGATGAATTGATTGACATTCCGAAACCTCTTTGCTCTCAGATGGGGCTTCCCTGGTAGCTCAGATGGTAAAGAATCTGCCTGCAATGCTAGCGGCCTTAGTTCGATCCCTGGGTTGGGAAGATCCCCTGGAGAAGGAAATGGCTACCTACTCCCAGTATTCTTGTCTGGAGAATTCCATGGACAGAGAAGCCTAGTGGACTACAGTCCATGGGGTCCCAAAGAGTCAGACACGACTAAGCTACTAACACTAACATTTGCTCTGAGATGCAATGGATTTGTCATATTTGACAAAGGTGAAATCATATTCAGAATAAATGTTTTCTCTGAAGCCTTATTGTAGAAAGTAATGTCATTTTAACATTCATAAATGGATTTATCTTTATTCAGACAGATGTCCAAACTAATATTGTCAGTGTCTTTTGGTTTACCCTATGATCTAGAATACAACTACTGTGGTAAATACAAATCATTGTTAAAATTGGCCACTCACTGTTGAAGTGACCCTAGTGTTTATCAATTATTTCTATGAATAGTTTATTCATATATGTATATTCTTTTTTTTAATTGGAATATAACTGCTTCGAATGTCATGTTAGTTTGTGCGTACAACAAAGTGAGTCAGCAATACATATACATATATTGCCTCATATATGTGTATTCTTAACCAGACCATAGAGGAAAAGAATTGTTTAGTGCTTCTTTTGGAGTTTCTCTTGGTGCCTGACACAACATGAGTATTTGCTATATGATATTCTAACTGAACATGTTCAAATACCCAGCTGATCAGTCTGCTCCCATAGGCTGTCCTCTGCCACATTTTATCGCTTCCTGAAGTCTTTCCATCTCGGATTTAGTAGACCAGGCAAATAAAACAGGAAGTCCCTCTGATGCCTCTGTATATTTCACTCTTCATAGTGCCAGGTCCCCAAGGTTTATACACTGTGTCTGTTAAATACTGAATCTGCCTTTGAATTTCAAATCCCTCTGCTGTTCTCATAGAGTCTTACCGTCTGGATGAGGTATAGCCCGATGTGATTTTTAAGGTTTTCTAACTGGTCTCCATTCTGCCATACTTAGCCGGAACTTTGTTATTTTCTACCCTGATGCTGGGAGAATTATCTAAGATGCAGAGTTATTCCTGCCATTCTTTAAAATTCTTTGTTAGTTTTTCTAAAAGTGGTCTCCAGCAAAGAGCACTAACTCCTTAGCATGGTACAAAGTCTTTAAGTAGAGCCCGATGTGATTTTTAAGGTTTTCTAACTGGTCTCCATTCTGCCATACTTAGCCGGAACTTTGTTATTTTCTACTCTGATGCTGGGAGAATTATCTAAGATGCAGAGTTATTCCTGCCATTCTTTATAAAATTCTTTGTTAGTTTTTCTAAAAGTGGTCTCCAGCAAAGAGCACTAACTCCTTAGCATGGTACAAAGTCTTTAAGTGATCTGGTCCCTGATTGTCTATCTAGCCTCATTTGTTACAATTTCCTGTGTGTTCTGCGTTCCAATTATACATCAACTCAAAGTTCCTTAAATGTTGCATAAAGTATTTCCTGAATCCCTTAACTGACTTAACTCCTGCTTCCTGCTTCAACTGCCCCTTTCTCTGAGCACCTAGCCCTACTTGTCCAACCACCCCTGTCGAATCTGGTTTCAGTTCAGTTCAGTTCAGTTCAGTCGCTCAGTCGTGTCCGACTCTTTGCGACCCCATGAATCGCAGCACGCCAGGCCTCCCTGTTCGAATCTGGTTTAGAGGTCCTTTATTTGCATTCCTATAATGCTTCATTAGAGTATCCCTTATCAAGAGCAGCTCACACTTTATCATAATCGCCTGGTTAGTGGTCTCTCTTTTCCAGTTGGACTATGAATTCCTTAAAGGTAGACATCATAACATATTAATGTTTATTTCCCCAGTGTCTAGGATTGGGGCTTCCTGATGGCTTAGCGGTAAAGAATCCACCTGCCAATGCAGGAGACACAGGTTTGATCCCTGGGTTGGGAAGATCCCCTGGAGGAGAAAATGGCAACTCACTCCAGTATTCCTGCTGGGAGAATACTATGGACAGAGGAGCCTGACAGGCTATATAGCCAATGGAGTCTCCAAGAGTTGGATATGACTAAGTGTCTGAGCATTAGCACTGAAACTGGTTTATAGTTCAGTTGCTCAGTCGTGTCCAACTCTTTGTGACCCCGTGGACTGCAGCATGCCAAGCTTCCCTGTCCATCACCAACTCATCCCCACTGAGTTGGTGATACCATCCAACCATCTCGTCTTCTGTCATCCCCTTCTCCTCAGGCCTTCAATCTTTCCCAGCATCAGGGTCTTTTCCAGTGAGTCAGTTGTTTGCATCAGGTGGCCAAAGTATTGGACTTTCTGCTTTAGCATCAGTCTTTCCAATGAATATTCAGGACTGATCTCCTTTAGGATTGACTGGTTGGATCTCCTTGCAGTCCAAGGGACTCTCAAGAGTCCTCTCCAATACGACAGTTCAAAAGCATCAATTCTTCAGCACTCAGCTTTCTTTATAGTCCAACTCTCACATCCATACATGACTGCTGATAAAACCATAGCTTTGACTAGATGGAACTTTGTTGGCAAGGTAATGTCTCTGCTTTTTAATATGCTGTATAAGTTGGTCATAGCTTTTCTTCCGGGAGTAAGCGTCTTTTGACTTCATGGCTGCAGTCACCATCTGCAGTGATTTTGGGGCCCAAGAAAATAAAATCTCTCACTGTTTCCATTGTCTCCCCATCTATTTGCCATGAAGTGATGGGACCGGATGCCATGATCTTAGTTTTCTGAATGTTGAGTTTTAAGCCAACTTTTTCACTGTCTTTCACTTTCATCACGAGACTCTTTAGTTCTTCTTCACTTTCTGCCATAAGGGTGGTGTCATCTGGTGGTGGTGAAACTGGTTCATAATAACCAATCAAACATTTGCTGAATTGATTCTGAAATGAACTGAAGATAAAAATAGGATGACTGTTATAGACACTGCCAAATCAGAGTAAGGATCAATACCTGCATTTTTAGAACAATTTGCACTTCATCTACATTTTATGATGTTTTAAACAATTTGCTGTTATCCTCTCACTTTCCTTTCAAAGCTTGTGAAATTGATAGAACAAGCAGCATTTTCACTGTGGTTTGAAAACAAAGACTTAACTAGGTCCGTTACTTGCCTGCACTCATCAAAAAGCCAGAGGTGATGCTGACTTGAGATCCAGAGGGACATTTCAACCAATCCTGAAAACTCCCAACTGGAGAGGAAAATCACTGTTACTCAGGAATTGAAATTTTCACACGTGCATAAATCTTAAAGCTGGACTGATCTGAAATCATTTAGATCCCAAGATCTATTTACCAACGTGTGATCTCAGGCAAGTGACATATTCTATTTTGTTGACTTCATCTAAATAATAGAATTTGTCTTAGAATGTTTTGAGAAATTAAAAAACCACTATTTACCCAGCACACAGCAAGAGCTCCATAAATGCTTAGCTATGCTTATAGTCTGCCCCAAGGACATGTATTAAGGTACCTGCTGCATATTTGCAGAATGCTGTTGACTGATTGATAAAACAAAGAGGGAGTTCCAGAATTTACCTGGGGACAAGTTCAGAAAGTTGTAGGATATATCATCATTTACACAATTGTTTTAAATAATATAAAAATATCATGTATGTTAGCAAAGCCTTTGACTGAGGATCACAATAAACAGTGGAAAATTCTGAAAGAGATGGGAATACCAGACCACCTGACCTGACTCTTGAAAAACCAGTATGCAGGTCAGGAAGCAACAGTTAGAACTGGACATGGAACAACAGACTGGTTCCAAATAGGAAAAGGAGTGTGTCAAGGCTGTATATTGTCACCCTGCTTATTTAACTTATATGCAGAATACATCATGAGAAACACTGGGCTGGAGGAAGCACAAGCTGGAATCAAGATTGCCAGGAGAATATCAATAATCTCAGATATGAAGATGACACCACGCTTATGGCAGAAAGTGAAGAGGAACTAAAGAGCCCCTTGATGAAAGTGAAAGAGGAGAGTGAAAAAGTTGGCTTAAAACTCAACCTTCAGAAAATGGAGATCATGGCATCTGGTCCCATCACCTCATGGCAAATAGATGGGGAAACAGTGGAAACAGTGTCAGACTTTATTTTTGGGGGCTCCAAAATCACTGCAGATGGTGACTGCAGCCATGAAATTAAAAGACGCTTACTCCTTAGAAGAAAGTTATGACCAACCTAGACAACATATTAAAAAGCAGAGACATTATTTTGCCGACACAGGTCCATCTAAGATGGTTGGATGGCATCACCGACTCAATGGACAGGAGTTTGGGCGGGTTCCGAGAGTTGGTGTTGGACAGGGAAGCCTGGTGTGTGCTACAGCTCATGGGGTCGCAAAGAGTTGGACACGAATGAGCAACTGAGCTGAACTGAATGTTAGCAATAGAAAACTACAAAGGACTCAAGAACGATCTTACCTTTATGAAGTATAAAACTTTATCTGAAACACATGTTGTTTTTGTTCAGTCACTTGGTTGTGTCTCTCTTTGTGACCCCATGGACTGCAACATGCCACACCACATGTTAAGAACTAAGTAAATGGAAAGACCTACAGTGTTCATAGCTTGGGAACCTCAGTATAGGAAAGATGTGGTCCTTCCCCAAATTAATCTGTAACTAGAATGCAATTTCAGTCAGTCTTCACAGGGTTTGTTGTTTGTTTTTGTTTGTTTGCTTTCAGTGAGAGTGTTGGAAAAGGTCTCACATTTCCGCATGTCTTACAAATAGAAGCAATATTTTTTCAAGGATGTTTGTGATGTGAACAGCATTACAGGACAGGGATCCTGTCTACATTCAGAGCAAAGGATAGGTTTATTTACTATCCGATATAAAAATGCCTCCATTCAGGGCAAGGCTTTGTGATGAATAATTCATGTCCCCCAAACTCAGGGTTCTTTAGGTGTGATGCAGAGGCACACTGCAGGCACAGCCGCCACCTGAGCCCCCAGCCCCCAGCACCCCTGGGACCTGAGCACCAAGCAGAAGTGGCTGAACAGGAAACCCATGGTGCTTGCTTGCCGGACCCTAAGTAATACAACCCTTTGTCTCTGACTCAGGAGTCCTGTGTCTTCTTACAGCATCCATGAAATGTGGCAGGCCAACTTGTTAGCTCCCAAGTTGGATATAATCTCAGAGCCTTCACAGTTCTGTCTTCTTACAGCATCCATGAAATGTGGCAGGCAACCTGTTAGCTTCCAAGTTGGATATAATCTCAGAGCCTTCACAGTTCTTGACAGAGTTGTGATAAATCTCCACTTGTAAAATAATTTAGCAAATTGAATTTCAAGAGGAAACAGTAAGAATTTCGTACTCTGATTTCTCTGAAAGCTAAAAAACAAACAGACCGGCTCTTATTGCCAAGAAAGAAACTGTTCTTTGCTGATTTAACTTTTTCCCACTAAGGATGGTAAATGAACCTATTCATTTTGTCCAAAGCTTCTCATTTTGACATTTTTGATAATAACTTTCCCTTGTCCTTGTTAGAGCTTAGCATCTCTACTTCTTTCTACTGGCATGTTAAGCTAGTTTTGTTTTTTTTTCCCCCCTGGATGTGTGCATTGTAATTTGGTTTAAATGTTTGTTTGGCAAGGCAGATTTATTTGGCTTCTTTTTAAAGGCTTAGCACCTTTCCAACTATTTTCAAGATCTCCTTACCCAGTTTACTCTAATTACATCTAAAGATATCATAATCATTTTGCTATTTACCCATAGCAAAGATAAACACAGGGTTATATGCACTGGAGGAAAAAATGCATGCATGCATTTTTTCACTTCAGTTGTACCCGACTCTTTGCAGCTTTATGGACTGTAGCCTGCCAGACTCCTCTGTCCATGGGATTCCCCAGCAAGAATACTGAAGTGGGTTGCCATGTCCTCCTCCAGGTGGTTTGGTTTAGTCGCTAAGTCATGTCTGACTCTTTGCGACCCCATGTACTGTAGCCCACCAGGCTCCTCTGTCCGTGGGATTTTCCAGGCAAGAATACTGGAGTGGATTGCCATTTCCTCCTCCAGGGGATCTTCCCGACCCAGAGATCAAACCAGCATCTCCTGAAGCTCCTGCCTTGGCAGGCGGGTTTTTTATCACTAGCACCACCAACAGAGAGGAGAAAAGAAAAGTCCCTGACTAATAATGATAATAGGATGTTTATTTTAGTACTCTGGTCTCTTCCTTTGGAGAGAAATGCACTGTGGGTGGTTAAAGATCATAAATGTAAGATTTACATCTAGTTTTGATTTTAGTGAGCTTCTGTTATAATACATGCACTTGGGTTTAGTACATTTTTTTCATAAACTGATAGATCATTTAGACAGCTTCAGATCCTTTTAGGAGGGATTTGGCATGCAAATAATACATCGTCAAAGACATGTACCCAAATGTGAAGCTCTCTTAAGATAATAGACATTAAAGAGTTATTTTTTGGTAAAACTTGAGGTACTTAGGCAACATTAAAAATGTCTTAAACTTAAATGGGTAGTCCTAAAGAACCTTAAGTTTTAAATCAATGTGTTGTTGTTGTTTTTTTTCCTGATCCTTGACATATCTTGGGAAGAGCCCAATGGCATTAAAATGCCTCCCCTTCCTATAACTGACGTCTTGAAACCATGGTGGGCAGCAGACAGAATTGCCCACCTTCTGTGTCCTCAGCAGCGCTGGCTGCCTGGCCCATCCAAGTGACCGCCCGCAGGGCAGCTCCCTGGCCGAGGGTTCCTTCTGCCACTGCTCACCTCCGCTCTGTAAGGACATCTCACTTGTCCTTTCCAGATAAAGGGGTAATACGTCTCTCCACCAGCCTATGTGTTCCTCTCTGCTGGTAAACTCTCTTCTGTGGAGATAGGAAGGGGAATGTACTATTTATTTCCTAAGCAGATTTTACAGTGGCTGGTGGGCTGTTTTGGACTAGCTTATTGAGTACAGGTGTTTCCCTGGTGGCTCAATTGGTAAAGAATCTGCCTGCAGTGCGGGAGACCAGGTTCAATCCCTGGGTTGGGAAGACCCCTGAAGGAGGGCATGGCAACCCACTGCAGTATTCCTGCCTGAAGAATTCCATGGACAGAGGAGCCTGGCAGACTACAGTCCACAGGGTCGCAAAGACTCAATGCAACTAAGCACATTGGGTACAGAATTGTTGTTCAGTCTCTAAGTTGTGTCTGACTCTTTGCGACCCCATGAACTTCAGCACTCCAGGCTTCCCTGTCCTTTAGTATCTTCTGGTATTTGCTTCAACTCATGTTTATTGAGTAGGTGATACCATCCAACCATCTCATCCTCTGTCGCCCTCTTCTCCTCTTGCCCTCAGTCTTTCCCAGCATCAGGGTCTTTTCCAAGGAGTTAGCTCTTCACATCAGGTGGCCAGAGTATTGGAGCTTCAGTTTCAGCATCAGTCCTTCCAATGAATATTCAGGATTGATTTCCTTTAGGATTGACTGGTTGGATCTCCTTGCAGTCCGAGGGACTCTCAAGAGTCTTTTGCAACACCACAGTTCTAAAGCATCAGTTCTTCGGCGCTCAGCCTTCTTTATGGCCCAACTCTCACATTCATACATGACTGCTGGAAAAACCATTGTTTTGACTATACAGACCTTTGTCAGCCTTTTGTTATTCTAGTAATAGACTTGACTGATCACGGAACACAATACACCTTTTCATGATTTTAATGCTTCTGTGGGTTATTTCATTTTCTGTGTGCTGCTTGTCACTTCACTGTTCATTTGCTTTCTAGGGTGCTTTATTTTTTTTTTTGCCAGATTGGCTGTGAGTCAAGCTGGTCAATGAAGCTTAATTTTTGCTAACTCTCCAGAATGGCTTGTTAATCCTTATTTTACATCTCACTGAGTACTGTACCATGCAATTTCCTTCTGTTCACCCAAGGAATAGAAAACAGCTCCGTGAAGAAGTAATGTGGTGGATTTAGAGTCTACCCTGAGGAGTCGCCATTTGCTTCTGATTAAAAGTAGAAATAAAATTCAAACCCTGATTTTTGCAGAACTGTTCTGAGTAAATGCCAAATCTTCCTAACTCAGAGCTCCTCTTGGGCTCTTTTCAAGTGCCTTTATCTACTTGAGAGTTCTTTTGATTTACACATTTCTTGCTACTTACTATATCTTATTTGATTTGGGTACTTTTTAAACCTAAAGAGTAACCTTTCACATTGATCTGCAAAAAAAAAAAATCTGCTGAAAACAGACCTCATCTCACTGTATTTTCAGCAGACTTTTACTTACTTTTAGCCATGCTTTTGCCACTCTGTCTGTTCCATCTAAAAATAAAGGGCTGATTAAAAGAAAATAGATGTAATATTGGAACTGTGTTTGCTCTTTATTAATGACTGGCATCCTGTAGCATGCACGCATCTCGTTCTCTTAAATTCTATAAAGATGTCACATGGGAGAAAAGCTTTCAAAAAATATAAATACAACCCCACATGATATCCATGCTGCCAGTTCTTACAGAGAGCTGAGGAAATAAAAATGCCTTCAGAGATGAACTGAAGTGGGGAGGGAAAAACCTACTAAAAACCTCAGTATTGTAGGTAACTGATTGCTAAACAATGCCCACCGAGGAAAAGTCCCTTTCTTCTTCTAAAATTATCTTTAAATTAAAAGTTAACTAAAATCTTGGTGGGTATTTTTTTGAGAACACAGTTAAAAGATAGTCTTTGTAAACTTAGTTTTCTTATGGGTTAAATGCCATAGCACATTTTTAAAGTTTTCCTTAAATTATTTGCTAAGTATTTGAAATTGATTTGATGCATTCTTTTGCTCTTACTTGATGTAGTGTCCTCAGCATAGTTAAGTGCAATTTCCTTGCTTGATGAGGTTTCTAATTCTAACCTCAAAATGAAAGGAAGGACTACTTATGCTTCTGGAAAGGTGGGGTAGCCATACTTTTCCCTGTTATTCTGACAAAGTACAAGTAAAACCCCTAGATACTCTGTAAAACAGATATAATAAGACTGAAAGGTGGAGAAAAGAAGGCAGATCATCTATGGACCTTAAGACCCAAGGGTGATGATTTGTTACATGGGTTTTCTTTTTGCTTCATGTATTTGGCAACATACATCAAATTTAGACGTTGAGACAGATTGAGGACATGAGGAGGAGAGGACAACAGAGAATGAGATGGTGGGACAGCATCATCAACTCAAGGGAGATGAGTTTGAGCAAACTCCAGCAGACAGTGAAGGACAGGGAAGCCTGGCGTGCTGCCGTCCATGGGGTCGCAAAGAGTGGGACATGACTGAGTGACCTAACAACAATCAAATTTAGAGTCAGAGAAGCCAGCAGTCAGGAAACACTAACAGGAGCAGACAAGGCAACAGTGACAACAACGAGAGCCTGTCCTCTTTAGCCAAAGGACCAGAAAAGGGACAGAGAACTTTTCGGTAATTGCTGTCCTCCAGCCAAACATCACAGAAAAAACCATGGCCCCACCCTGCCAGCAAAGGCTGACTGGGAGGCTGGGACTTCCACCCTGCCAGGCTCCAAGGAGGCACCCCAGCCCCTCCCTCCCTGGGTGGTGTTAACAGAAAGCTGAGCAGTAGGGGGCCAAGACTTTGATTTCTGCTGGGTGATACCAAAACCTGCCACCTCCACCCCTGTGCAAGTGGCAACCACACGAGGAGTCGAGTTGCACACCTCCCAACCGCCAGGGTGGTGTCAGTAGAGACCACACAGGAAACAGTAACACTACCCCTCCCAGCCAGGAAGACATGGGTGGGGGCCAGAACCCCCCTGCCCAGTGGCAGAGGGGAGCCCCGCTCGCAGATGTCAGTGGAGGTGTAGTGGGGAACCTGATTCTCTCTTGTGTGGCAATAATGTCACGGTCTTTCCTTTTCCTTTGCCGGAGTGGTGTCAGAGGAAAGCAGCTAAAACACAAGGTTTAAATAAGATCCAGAGTCTCATAATATAATATCCCACCTGTCCAGATTTCAATGAAAAAATCACATGTCCTTCCAAGAGCCAGAAAGATCCCAAACTGAGTGAGAAAGGGCATTCAATAGAGGCCAGCACTGAGCTGGATGAAATAGACAGTGGAATTATCTGAAAAAGGATTTAAAGCAGCCGTCATCCACATGCTTCACTGAGCAGTTGTGAACAGTGAACAGGAAGTTTCAGCAAATAAATAAGACATATAATTTTGAGCTTGGTGGATATTTTAGGCTGGAAGAATAGAACTGAAACAAAAATCTCAGTGGATGGGATGAACAGCAAAATGGAGGGGACAGAGGAAGGAGTGAGTTCCCTGGACGACAGAACAATGCAAATTGCCCAAATCTTAGCAAACAGAGAAACAGACTAAAGAAAACAAAAAACAGAACCTTGGGGACCTGTGGGACTGTGACTACAGATCTAATGTTTGTAGCGTTGGAGTCCCAGGAGAAGATGAAGAGAGAAGGGCTGAAAAAGTGCTGGAAGAACTAAGGGCTACAAACTTGCAGATTTGGCAAAAGGTAAAAATGCTCAGTTACAGGAAGCTAAGTGTGGTAAGCTGAATAATGGTCCTCTTAAGATAGGGATTTCCCTGGTGGCTCAGATGGCAAAGAATCTGCCTGCAATGCAGGAGACTCAGGTTGGATCCCTGGGTCAGGAAGATCCCCTGGAGAAGGGAATGGCAACCCACTCCAGTATTCTTGTCTGGGAAAACCCAATGGAGAGAGGATACTGGTGGGCCACAGGCCATGGGATCACAGAGTCAGACACGACTGAGCGACCAACACAGTGAATAATGGTCTCCTTAAGATATCTGCAAGGAGGTCCAACCAGTCCATTCTGAAGGAGATCAACCCTGGGATTTCTTTGGAAGGAATGATGCTAAAGCTGAAACTCCAGTACTTTGGCCACCTCATGCGAAGAGTTGACTCATTGGAAAAGACTCTGATGCTGGGAGGGATTGGGGACAGGAGGAGAAGGGGACGACCGAGGATGAGATGGCTGGATGGCATCACGGACTCAATGGACATGAGTCTGAGTGAACCCCGAGAGATGGTGATGGACAGGGAGGCCTGGTGTGCTGTGATTCATGGGGTCGCAAAGAGTCGGACACGACTGAGCGACTGAACTGAACTGAACTAAGATAACCACATCATAATTCCAAGGGCCTCTTAAATCGGTTACTTTACATGGTCAAGGTATTTTACAAAGGTAAATTACAGATTGTTAGATGGAGAGACTCTGTTGGATTATCTGGGTGCGCCCGGTGTATTCACAAGAGTTCTTACAAGAGTGAAATAGGAGGGCCAGGCAAAGAGATACAAGGATGGAAGCAGGGGAAAAGGTGATACGATGCAAGGTCACAAGACTAGATTTACAGACAGCCTCTTGAAGCTGGAAAAAGTGAGAAAAGCAATTCTGACCGTTAGCACCACCAGAGGGAATGCAGTGGGTCTTCTGACTTCCAGATCTATGATTTTATAAAGTTGAGATATTCTTAACTACTGTCTTAGTCCATTTGAGCTGATCTAGCAGAATACTGGAGACTGTATGGCTTATAAACTACATGAAGGGATTCTGATTTTTGACAAAGATGCAAAAGCAATGCAGTGAAGGAAAGTTAGCCTTTTCAATAAATAGCCTTGGAACAGTTGGGCATCCATGTGTTAAAAAGAAATGAACGTTAACCTGCCTCACATCTTCTACAAAAATTAATTCAAAATGGATCATGGTCTTAAATATAAAACACAAAGCTATAAATCTCTTGGGGAAAAAAATATATAAAAACAAATCTTTAAGGTATAACTAGGTAAAAAGTTTTTAGACTCAACACCAAAAAAGGAAAATTTGGTAAATTGGATGTAACCAAAATTTAAAACTTTGCTCTGCAGAAGACTGCTAAGAGGATGAAAAGGCGAGGTACAGAGTGGGAAAAAATATTTGCAAACCATGTGTCTAACAAAGGACTAGTAAAAGTCAACAATAAAAAGGAACAAACAAGGCAATTATGAAATAGACATTTCACTGAAGAGGATACACAGATGGCAAATAAGCACATGAAAAGATGTTCAACATCATTAGCCATTAGGAAACTGCAAATTAAAACAAGATCGAAATGGCTCTGCACACTTACAAGAATGACTGAAACATAAAATAGTGACAACACCAAATGCTGGTGAGGATAGGGAAAAACTAGATCATTCACATTGTTGTAGCCACTCTGGAAATGAGTTTCTTCAAAAACTCAAACATGGGCATTTATCCGAGAGAAATTAGTAAGTATGTTCTCACAAAAATCTTTACTCAGATATTTGTAGTAGCTGTATTTGTAACAACCAAACCAAGCCCTTCAACGGATGAATGGTTAAACAAATGTGGTATATCCATACTATGGAATATATATATATATATATATTCAGCAATAAAAAGGAGCCAGCTACTGATAAATGAAGCAAATTGAATGAATCTCCAGGGAATTGTGCTGAGTGGTTAAACACATGTGGTATATCCATACCATGGAATAATAAATATATATATGGGCTTCCCTGGTGGCTCAGAGGTTAAAGCGTCTGCCTCTGATGTGGGAGACCCGGGTTCGATCCCTGGGTCGGGAAGATCCCCTGGAGAAGGAAATGGCAATCCACTCCAGTATTCTTGCCTGGAGAATCCCATGGGCAGAGAAGCCTAGTAGGTTACAGTCCACGGGGTCGCAAAGAGTCGGACACGACTGAGCGACTTCACCTCACCATATATATATATATATACACTTAGCAATAAAAAGGAGCCAGCTACTGATAAATGAAGCAAATTGAATGAATCTCCAGGGAATTGTGCTGAGTGAATAAGGTCAATCAAAAATGGTAACATACAGTGTGGTACTATTTACATAATGTTCTTTAAAATGACAAAATGATAGAAATAGAGACCAGATTTGTGGTTTACAGGGGTTAAGGATGTGCTAGGGGCAGAAGGAAAGTGGCTGTAGAAGGGCAACCTGTATAATCCTGGTGGTGATGATGTCTTGTGTCTTCACTGCATAGTTGTCAGTTTCCTGGTTGTAATGTACTATAGTGTTTCCAGAAATTACATTGGGAGAAACTGAGCAGCGGACACATGAGATCTCCCTGTGTTACAAGCAACTGCATATGAATCTACAATCATCTAAAAATAAAAACGGAATTTAAAGAATTAAGTCAAGGGACTTCCCTCATGGTTTAGTGGTTAAGAATCTGCCTTCCCAGCAATGACGCTGCTGCTGCTGCTGCTAAGTCGCTTCAGTCGTGTCCGACTCTGTGCGATCCCATAGACGACAGCCCACCAGGCTCCCTCGTCCTTGGGATTCTCCAGGCAAGAACACTGGAGTGGGTTGCCATTTCCTTCTCCAAGCAATGACGCAGACATAGACAATTGACTTATGGACGTGGGCGGGAGGAGGAAGGAGAGGGTGAGAAGAATGGAGAGAGTAGCATGGAAGCAGATCAGTTCAGTCGCTCAGTCGTGTCAGACTCCTTGCGACGCCATGAATTGCAGCACGCCAGGCCTCCCTGTCCATCACCAACTCACAAAGTTTATCCAGACTCAAGTCCATCGAGTCAGTGATGCCATCCAGCCCTCTCATCCTGTCGTCCCCTTCTCCTGCTGCCCCCAATCCCTCCCAGCAGCAGAGTCTTTTCCAGTGAGTCAACTCTTCTCATGAGGTGGCCAAAGTACTGGAGTTTCAGCTTTAGCATCATTCCCTCCAAAGAAATCCCAGGCTGATCTCCTTTAGAATGGACTGGTTGGATCTCCTTGCAGTCCAAGGGGCTCTCAAGAGTCTTCTCCAACACCACAGTTCAAAAGCATCAATTCTTCAGCGCTCAGCCTTCTTCACAGTCCAACTCTCACATCCATACATGACCACAGGAAAAACCATAGCCTTGACTAGACGGACCTTTGTTGGCATATACACTACCATATATAAAATAGATAGCTAATGGAAATTTCCTGTATGACTCAGGGAACTCAGACCAGGGCTCTGTAACAACCTAGAAGGGTGGGAAAGGGTGGGACATGGGAGGAAGATTCCAGAGGGAGGGGACATATGTATACCTATGGCTGATTCATGATGATGTATGGCAGAAACCAAAGCAATATTATAAAGTGATTATCCTTCAACTGAAAAAAAAAAAAATCTGCCTTCCCATGCAGGGGACAAGGGTTCCATCCCTGGTCAGGGAACCAGGATCCCACATGGCCACAGAGCAACTAAGCCCACGCGCTCTGAACTCTGCTGACCGTAATTATAGAGCCCACATTGGGCAACTAAGACCCGACACAGTTCAGTCGTGTCTGACTCTTTTCGATCCCATGGACTGCAGCATGCCAGGCTTCCCTGTCCATCACCAACTCCTGGAGCTTGCTCAAACTCATATCCATTGAATCGGTGATGCCATCCAACCATCGCATCCTCTGTTGTCCCCTTCTCCTCCTGCCTTCAATCTTTCCCAGCATCAGGGTCTTTTCCATGGAGTCAATTCTTTGCATCAGGTGGCCAAAGTATTGGAGTTTCAGCTTCAGCATCAGTCATTCCAATGATTATTCAGGGCTGATCTCCTTCCAGTCCACGGGTCTCTCAAGAGTCTTCTCCAACACCACAATTCAAAAACATCAATTCTTCGGTGCTCAGCTTTCTTTATGGTCCAATTCTCACATCCATACATGACCACTGAATAAATAAGACCTGACACAGGCATAAGTAAATTAAAAAAAAATTTTTTTTGAGTGAAGAGCTTTTAAAATGTCCTGTAGATCATTTCAGTTCGAAAAGCTGGGTCAGTATCATACTATACAGAACTTTCCATATCCAAATTCAGAAAGTTATTTCAATGAAATTGCCTCTTAAAGTATAGTTATTCTTTGTTTGGTGGAGGTTGCAAAGGAAAGCAAGGGATTCTGTTATATTGATCATGTGTCCAAAAATTGTTAATACTTGTTGAATCCCCAACACTCTGTGATGTCAGTAGCGTTTTAAAGACGAGGACACAGACACAGAGAGGTGAAAATACTGCCCTGATGAGTAGTGAGGCAGAGTCTGAACTGGTTCTGAAACCTGCATTCTCTCTCAATGACTACACTCTTCTACCTACTCACACTACCTGCTTATGTCGCCTCTAAGCATCTTTGTGATGCATGGCATTGCCTTTAGGAAGTTTAAGCACTTTTCCTAGGCCCTGCAGTAGTACATCTGAGACTGAAATTCCAGGCCTTTGCTATCCAAATTCCATCCTGCTCCCACCTCAGCAGAAGCTATATATCAGATGACCCTCAAATCTGATCCTCAAGCCTGTTTTGTGGGCCTGCTTAGTGATGGAAGGTAGAGTATTATTTTTCAGATCATATTAGTAGTAGCATGTATTTAAACATAGTGACATCATGTGAAAATCCATGTTTCCAGCTTCTCTTAAAGGAAAAAAGAAAGGAAAACATTCGCCAACACTGGCTTCACATTCCCAAGTTCCCCCAAAGGAGTTAGACATTAACACATGTGCTTTCTGGCTGCCCAGTTATACAAGGCATGTTTGCCACAGTCCTTACCACTCCTTATTGCCTCCCAGATAATGCACCCAGCCATCAGCTGCCTTTTTATCATGGCATGACGCTTGTTTTCCTTAGAATAAAGGAAGGCAACATTGTTCACCTCTTCTTCTACCAAATCATAGACCGTCTGAGACGGCTTTGTCTTCTTCTGACACGCTTCACTCATATATGGTTATATATGGTATCTGATCCTGCCTGACCCTGTCAGCACTTGAATTTATGACTCACCCTTCATGACAGGGCAAAGCTGTGACTACTGCTGACACCATTGTCTCCTTGTCTTCCTCACCTGCCCACAAGGGCCTCTTTCTTCCAAGTTTATGCAGCCTTTCTTATCTCTTCACTAAGAATCTATTGCTGCCTTTTTTTTTTCAGCACACAAGTCACATTTCTTTCTCGTGGCTTTAATATTCTACCTTTTATATTAGCAATTTGTCTAGATGTATCATCCCTAATTATAAACTATTTATATTTCTAAAAACCTCCATTATTAGAGAATTTACAGTTGTCATACTTAAGGCTCCCATAATTGGAGGAGTTGAAATCATTAGTCCAACTAGGGAAAGATAGTCACTGAAATACAATAGGCATACACAAAATCAAGTGTCTTCTTTGGCATTTCTTAAATTAGTAATAAAGAGTATTGTGCAATTACTTCATTGCCCTGGTTACTTTAATATTTCTTGCTAAAGACTTTCTGGTAGTTCTGTCAGAGTTTCAATGAGGTACTCATCAGTTGAATTAATTTCATGACACTTAATATGTGTAATAAGTAGTAATATATCCTCTGCGGGATTCCCAGGTGGCACAGTTGGTAAAGAATCTGCCTGCCAGTGCAGGAGATGTAAGAGATATGGGTTCGATCCCTGGGTCAGGAAGATCCCCTGGAGAAGGGAATGGCAACCCACTCCAGTATTCCTGCCTGGAGAATCCCATGGACAGAGGAGCCTGGTGGGCTACAGTCCATAGGGTCGCAAAGAGTCAGACACGACTGAAGTGACTTAGCACACACACATTTCTTCTGCATCTGGCTTTCTAACAAAGTATTCAAGGTGTTTTCAATTTTAGGACTCAGAGGTCCCATCTCTCTACAAAGAAGTCCAATTCTGAATGTCTCTACTGATTCTCAAATGTGTTGTTGTTGTTTAGTCACTAAGTCATGTCTGACTCTTGTGATCCCATGGACTGAAGCCCACCAGGTTCTTCTGACCATGGGATTTCCCAGGCAAGCACACTGGAGTGGGCTGCCATTTACTTCTCCAGAGGATCTTCCCCACCCAGGGTTTGAACCCGGGTCTCCTGCATTGGCAAGCAGATTCTTTACCACTGAACCACCAGGGAAGTGCATTTCTTAGATGCTCAATCTGAAATAGTTGATCTATTAGGAAATGGAAGTAAAGAGTTTCACAGAAGGAGAATTTACCGCAAGGGAAAGGTTAATCAGTTATTCATATTGATAAACTTAGCACATTGTTGTTACAGAACAGACGTTCAGAAGGAGCTAATAATATTCCAGATGGAACTCCTATGTAATTCATTACTGTATTATGCTTAGAAGTGTTTTTTTTCTTCCTGTCCAAACTGTAAATGACAAGAGGCTGCCTTGTTTGTAGCCATTGTGTTAGGATTGAGGGATGATGGAAAGTTCCAGGAAGATGATAACCTTTCAAGCTGGGCATGTGACTAGTGCTGAGAGAAGATGGGGGGTGGGTGGGGGATTGCGGGAATGGAAAGCTGCTTCGGATCTAAGCTGTGGGCCCTACACCCATCTCGCTGCCAATCCCTGTTATCTTTATTTGCAGGGAAGGTCTGAGAAGGCTGAGATGCGGCTCGGTTTTCACCAGACCCAGACATCAGTGACTTCTTAACTCATAATGCCACTGTGGGAGAAACTCGAGCATTTGCAGGAGAGAAGGAAGGTGATGAAGTGAGTGAAAGGGTGTGGAAGAGAGTAAAGTTTGAGAGGATGAGAGCTTGTACTGTGGAGCCAGACTATTTGTTGCTATGTGTCTGCCTCCCTGCCCCTCCCCCATCAGCTCTGAGACTTCGAGCAAATAATTAACCTCTCTAAATGTCAGTTTCCACGTCTGTAAAATGGGGATAATAATTGTATTTGCCTCATAAGGCTGTTGTCATATGAAAGGTACATAGAACACGCCTGGCATAAGATGTCAGCCACTGTTAGTGTTACTGTTATAGAAGGGGAGGCTCACAGAGCCGGGACCAGAAGACAGGCTTGTTCTGTCCTGTACCAGTCAATGTTTGCTTTCATAAGTAGCTACATCTCTTCACTGTACAATTTTTTCCCCTTCTTTGTCAATTGCTCTTTTTATTCTGTACCTGCAAGGTCATCTGAAACAGCCTGTCTTTTAATGTAATAAGTCAGGAGCCTAGAAAATAGATAAAATAAGGCAGGATAAAGAATGGCAAGTCAAAGCTCTGCATGCTTTTGGGCCGCTTATCAATGTATGTTTTCAGACGTCTCTTTGGAAAACCTATTTCCAGCTTTAGATGTTTTTTCAGGCTTGGTCTTTGCACTAAACCCAAATATCTTCTCATTTCTGAAATATGTCCATCTGTGACTTATAAAATATTATAGAGATCTTTGGCTCTGTTGGAAAAGGCCTTAGTTCTTATCTCTACTTCATTAAGGACTAGAGAAGAAAAGCCTTCATATTATAATAGAATTGATTGTCCCCAGTTCTTTTCAAGATACTTGTTTTTAAAGATATTTTTCATACTAGATTCAAATCACTTTTTAAATTGATTTTATTAAACAGATTCAAACTTTATCACTTTATCTCAAGAAATGAAAGAGTGAAAGCGTTAGTCATTCAGTTGTATCTGACTCTTCCCGACCCCATGGACTATAGCCCACCAGACTCCTCTGTCCATGGAATTCTCCAGGCAAGAATACTAGAGTAGGTTGCCATTCCCTTCTCCAGGGGATCTTCCCAACCCAGGGATCGAACCTGGGTCTCTTATGTCTCCTGCATTGGCAGGCAGTTTTTTTTTTTCCCCCCACTAGTGCCACTTACAAAGCCCTATCTCAAGAAACAAGTACATAATAAATAATATGCAACTGAGTATGTAATTTGAATCCAGAAACTCTGACATTGAAAGAAAGAAACTAGCAGACACTTGTATTTTTCCTAGTTCTGTGTGTCAGGAGTTTTGCTGAATATATTTATAACAATGCCCCTGTAAGGAAAGCTATTCTTGAGTTCAGGGATTTCATAAACCCAGTTCCATGCACTGGGCTTGATTCCTGTAGGCAGGACAAGTCGGCACAGTTCTCTCCAGGTGGACAAGCTGGGAGTCCTGTCTTCAAGGAGCTGCTCTTCCAGCCCCCAGTGTGGCTCCTTAGAGTAGACTTAGGGATGGAGGCCAAGGAGCAGAGAGAATTATGGGATAAGGTATTCATGTTGCCATGGAGACAGTTGGGACTGAGAAGTGGACATAGGAGTGAATAAGGCTGAAAGACTTTTGAGATGGTGGGCAAGGGTGACTTGAGCTCTGACTGCCCTTCATTATCCAATATCTTGTCTCTTTCCTGTTCTTTCAGCAGCTGCAGACTTCATCTCTGATGTGGGGGACTATGGAGAGGGGTTATGAAGTCATGAGGAGTAAAAGTGGGGATGTTTCTTTCCCTGTCTCTTGCCCCCTCCTCCTCCTCACTCTTGATCCCACCTTGTCGCATAGAACTAACATCCCCACTGGGTTGCAGAGTGGAAGCCTAGAAAGGGAGTTCCAGAAGAAAATGAAGCAACTCTGTTTTCTTCATTTCTTCTGGTCTCCTTTACCACTTCATTTCTTTCTAGGTCTTGTGGGAATGGGAGATCCAGATAAGGAAGCACAGGAATGCCTCCTCTGTCCTTTTTACCTCCCCTCTTCTTCCTGGCCTCAATGCCAGCAGTTACCCGCTTGCCACACAGAAACACACACAGTCACATACATACACACTCACACTGTAGGTCCATCGTGAGGCATGCATGTGTGTGTAGGACGGGGGTGATTAGGGCTGCAATAGAAAGAGGTTTGAGAACATAAAACTGGTTGTTGTGAGCAAAACAAGACCTTAAAATTGTGAGGGGGAAAAATCAGATGATTCAGCTATTGGCCTAAAATGGAGTCCAGAGAACTAGTTCTAAAATTTTAGTGAAAATGTTAGCCATTCAGTTGTATCCAACTCTTCTCAACCTTATGTACTATAGCCCACCGGGTTCCTCTGTCCATGATATCTTCCAGGCAAGAATACTGGAGTGGGTTGCCATTTCCTTCTCCAAGGAATCTTCACAACCCAGGGATCGAACCCATGTCTCTCACACTGCAGGCAGATTCTTTACCATCTGAGCCACCAGGGAAGCCAACAAAGCAGAAGATTCCAACTGACTGGGTAAAGAAGACTGCAAAAGCCTTGAAAAGTGAATTCTAATTGGGCAGATGGGAAAAGGGGGCCAAGGAGCAGAGCATGTTCCTGGCAGAGGTAGCAGCTTTATGCAGGTAATAGCATTAGCTGGGGCAAGAAGCCAGAGAAGGCAATGGCACCCACTCCAGTACTCTTGCCTGGAAAATCCCATGGATGGAGGAGGCTGGTGGGCTGCAGTCCATGGAGTCGCTAAGAGTCAGACACGACTGAGCAACTTTACTTTCACTTTTCACTTTCATGCATTGGAGAAGGAAATGGCAACCCACTCCAGTGTTCTTGTCTGGAGAATCCCAGGGACGAGGGAGCCTGGTGGGCTGCCATCTATGGGGTCGCACAGAATCGGACACGACTGAAGCAATTTAGCATCAGCAGGGCAAGAAACTCAGATGGGTACCAGAAATGAGTGAGCCAGAGGGTCTCAAAGCCCTCTCAGGAGGTCAGCAGATGGTACAGAGATGGGTAAAACTTCATCCCTTTCCTTTTATTCTGCTTTAGCAACAGCACTGCCATGCAGTGTTCAAAAGCAGCTGGTGCTTGGCTGCAGTATCTGGGGGACAACAGGGAGTGGTAAGGACTGTGGCCAACAGAGAGCACATGCCTCATCTAAAGGGCGGCAGTTCAAGAGCTTCACTCAGTTGCTGCTTTGGGGGAATTTGGGAATATAAGTCCAATGCTGAGAGACTTTATATTCCACATGATATACACTAGGCCCTGTTCTGTGCGTGCTAAGTCGCTTCAGTCGTGTCCGACTCTTTGGAACCCTTTGGACTGTAGGCCACCAGGCTCCTCTGTCCATGGGATTCTCCAGGCAAGAATACTGTAGTGAGTTGCCATTTCCTCCTTCAAGGGATCTTCCCAACCCAGGAATCAAACCCGTGTCTCCTGTGGCTCCTGCATTGCAGGTGAATTCTTTACCGCTGAGCCACTGGGAGAGCCCAGGCCCTGTTCTAAATGCTTAATATACTCATTTAGCACATCTCCAAAAATGTAGTGAAGATTTCCCCAAACCTGTTGCCTCAACCAGTTCATGACAGACTTCCTGGGATGTGCAGTTCAGCAGTATCTTCTCTTTGTCCTTTTTCCCCTTCATGTGCTAGTATTTCCTGGAATGCTTTGTACCCCAGATGACAGAATGATATTCTCTTATGAAGGACGTTGCCTTGAGAGAGAGGAGAGTGCTTCCAAGGTAGGACTAGGTACTTCTGGCTCTCTTTGATTAGCAGTCCCTCTCAAGGATTATTTAGGAAATGCTGCCCACAACAATGTCAGTCCGTCCTGGTCTCCCACTAATCTAATGTTTGACTTTCAGCAGAGTGCTCACATTGTTTCCAAACTTCTACACCAAACTTTGAATGTTGATTCAGTTAATCTTTTGTGTTTTTATAACATGCCTTCTTCAATGCAGTGCTTTTCTTTTATATCCAACAAATTGTTCTTGATTTCTAAATGCATAGAAAGAAACTGAAACTTGTGGGGGAAAGTACAGCCAATCTTTTTAATACCTGGAGAAATTTTTTTCCAGAAAATCACTGCACTGAGAGGGTGCCAGTTGGTATTCAAATGTGAGTCAGGACAGATGTTTGCCACATACACTGATGAAATATTCCCGACTAACTACTTTTTGTGGCTGGAATCCTGAAGAAAAACTCATAGTGAAGTTTCCCTGATGCTGGGAAAGACTGAAGGCAAAAGGAGAAGGGGGCGGCAGAGGATGAGATGGTTAGACAGCATCACCTTCTCAGTGGACATGAATTTGAGCCAACTCTGGGAGATGACTGAGGACAGAGAAGCCTGGCATGCTGCTGTCCATGGAGTCACAAAGAGTCAGACAAGACTTAGCGACTGAACAACAAAATAGAAATGAATGGCTCCCAAACTGAAATAGGAAGAATGAAGTACGGCTGGACAGAGAAGGTGTGGAGGAAACTGGTTTAAAAGACACAGTGACAGATCAGCAGATCAAGAGCGACTCAGAGTTTTTACAAGTTTTCACATGGTTCTAGCTTTGTTTTGTTTTTCTGGGAAGGCATATCCTTGAGGGTTTGAATAACATTCACTTGGTTGGTCTCCAGAACTCCAAGGCAGGGCCATATGCAGCTGGAACTTAGGAGCAGTTAGTGAAGTAGGGACCAAAGGTCGAAGGTGAAACACTGGACCCGGAAGGTACCACAAATGTGAGACCCAGATCCTGAGCAGGAAGCCTGGTGGCCAGTTCCACACACCATCACGATGTGGGGAGTGTGTCACCAGCAAGCCCTCTACCGTGTTCTAGATTTCCGTGTCCAGCATCTCTGAGTGTATTCACAGTATTGAAAGATGAAAGGAATCGGTGACAAACACAAACAACTGGTGTTCTCAGCAGCAAGCTGTAGATACATAGAAGAGGAATTTAAGGGGGAAGAGTCCTGAAGAGCAGGAGGGGTTGGAAGGTGTGAGGCCTACTTAGGTATCTGCAACTGCAGCCTTTTCAGCCTTTCCTCGTCTGTAGAAGGAAGCTGCTGAACAGGATGGTTCTCTAGCCTGTGGTTCTCAGACTTGAATGTGCACGCAAACTGCCCGGGCATCCTGTGACATTGCACCTTTCTCGGGTGGGGCCGAGGTTTGCCATTCTGACGGGCTTCCGGCGCTGCTGCTAGGCCACAGACCACACGGCGTTCAGCTTGGTCTGCGTGATCTCTCGGCCCAGGCTTCCACGAGCTCTGCGTGTCTGTGAGCGTGTGATCATCTGGCATTTCAGAAAGACAGGGAGGTGGCAGGAAACACGCCTGCCGTGGCAGTCACTCTTCTCATTCTTCATAATCAACTTCATCAAAAACCCTTTATGTGCCTAATTATGCATGACAATTTCACATGCTTCACAAAGAGAACTGACTCGATTTGGCCCCCGCATTATCGGACTTGACAGCCTAAGACAGCTGGAGAAATATGCATAGAGACAGTAATAAATATTGAGGCAGTAATAAATATGGAGTGATAAATATTCATCCATATATTAATATAAAACATTAAAAAAGGTTATGTATTTAGCATGGGCCTTATGATATTTATCTTTCTTACAGTGTTTGTACCTTTTCAAAATCTGAGAAACTAAAAATGTTGACTGTAATTTTTATTTAAAGAAAAAGAGTTTCTGTTTTTCAGATGGTGGCTGGGGAAGGGGAGGGTCCCTTTGTAAGGTTTCTTGTTGTTGTTGTTTTATTTATTTTTAGCTTTACTAACATGGAAAGCAATATTCTATGAGTCCCATGTGCCTAACCCTGATTACCGTGTATGTGTGTCTTGGCCTGATTTTGTGTTGCTCAACGCTGAGCATGTGGATACAGTTTCATTAACCTCAGGTCTTTCTACCTAAGGGCCTTCAGCCCATCAAGTCATTCTCACATAGTCCTTGGGAAGCAAAAGAGGCAGGACCAAATACTGTTATCTCTGAATTGTGGGTGCTTCTGGTATGTCGAGTCTCATGGTAATTAACTCACACGGGAAGGCTTAGATTCCATTCTATTTCTTCTGTACATGTGCTAAACTCACTCAAGGTCTTGGCTACCTTGGTGGAGAAAGGAATCCAACGAGTGGCCATTCCCAGCATTCTCTCCTGACAGCAGAACAAATTTTGTTACTGATGGGCAACCCACCCACTGGAGATTACATTCAGGTCCCCACAGTGCTGAGCAGATTTGTTATGACTTATCACAGTTTAACAGAGTGATTTTGGATTCATCCCTTTCATTGATTTCTTCTAGCCGAGAAACGGCTGAAAGAATTATCACAGAGCTAGAAAATGGTCACATCTCACCAAGGATGCCTGTGTCAGATATTAGTCATCATGGGATTAGAGACGGTTGGTTTATTGGTTTATACTTTCTTTGATTCAAGTAATATAATATTTAGTGATGACTATGTATGTGCTTGGGCTTCCCAGGTGGCGTTAGTGGTAAAGAATCCGCTTGCCAATGCAGGAGACAGAAGAAATGTGGGTTCGATCCTGAGTCAGGAGGATCCCCTGGAGGAAAGCATGGTAACCCACTACAGTGGAATCCTATGGACAGAGGAGCCTGGCAGGCTACTATGGTCCATAGGGTCGGAAAGAGTCGGACATGACTGAAGTGACTTACCACTCATGCATGCATGTATGTGCTTAGGAATGCAGAGGTGCAGAGAAACTGTATCTGGCCACAGCGCTGGGCGACAGCTGTGTGTTATCCAAAATGATCTGAGTGAGGTATACCTCTGGAGTCAGGTACCCTTGCATTTGAAACTTGGCTTCGCCACTCACTGGCTGTGTCACTTACCTTTTCCAAATCTCCGTAGAATCAGCATAACAATAGAACAGATTCCATGGAATTCCCAGGCGATCCCATGAGATGAGGGTGTATGGAATGTGCAGCACAGGGCCTGCAAATATTAGTAGGAAGCCGTGTAACTGGTGATTTTTAGTAATCATAATAAAACTATTACAAATGACAGCATCTGAAATCATCTGAGTCTTGAAAGAGAGCAGAGATTCTAAATTCAGCATTTTCATATTATTTCATGAGTGAGTATTAGTGTGGGAGTTTGTATCTAGGTTAATGAGAATGTCACACTCTGTTTATTAGGAATAAAGCTGTTATTGAAGCAAAGCCTGCATTAATTAGGCTCAACTTCATCTTTCATTCAGTTATGTCACATACAGCTGTTGTTTCTCTCGTTTTGTAAAATTAACTAGAAAGAGTGAAGGCAGTCTGCTCAGATTAAAGAAGACATAAAAACCCTGAGTAATTATTAGAGCCAGAAGCTAAGCCTTTATGAAGCCACAGTGGCAACACTATGTATTTTGCATTAGTGCCTGGTAATAGTGCCTTTGTGGGCACCGGGAGCTGTGCAGGCCAGATCGAGGGCACTGAGTAGGTGGTTGCCCCTCAAAGCTAATTGAGAGCAGAGGGGGAGGGGTATCTGGAACTTGGTCTCAGGAAGTGAGCTGATGCCATTTGCTGCAGACAGGGTGGGAATGCGGGTGAGGTGCTCCAAGGGCCCCATGCTTCCATAATTGGAATCCAAAGCCTGCCAACTGTATATTGTAAGACTGAAAGGCAGGACCAAGCAAGGGCAAGAGGCAGCTGAGTGGAAACCCACAAAGCCAAAATGAGCCATTTAAGGTGGAAGAGGGGAAGCAGAGCCCCAGGAAAGTCCCTCAGCTCAGAAACCCATTCAGTAACACTTTTTATAGGTTGCATGTGGCTTCTGGGCAAGTGGAGGTTGAGACCAGCTTGGCACAAACGGAAGCCAGTTCTTCCCCAAATTCAGTGTGCACGTGGCTCACCTGTTCAAATGTACATTCTAATTCAGTAGGTCTGAGATTCTGCATTTCACACAAGTCACAGGTATGGTTGGTGATACAAGGCCGGGGACTACACTTTGAGTGTGTGAATGTGTGATAAGTCACTTCAATTGTGTCTTACTCTTTGTGACCCCATGGACTGTAGCCCACCAGGCTCCTCTGTCCATAGGATTCTCCAGACAAGAATACTGGAGTGGGTTGCCATGCCCTTCTCCAGGGGATCTTCCTGACCCAGGGATCAAACCCAAGTCTCTTGTGTCTCCTGCATTGGCTCACAGGTTCTTTACCACTAGCGCCACCTGGCAAGCCCATATTTTGAGTTCAGTTCAGTTCAGTCGCTCAGTCGTGTCCGACTCTTTGTGACCCCATGAATCGCAGCACGCCAGGCCTCCCTGTTCATCACCATCTCCCAGAGTTCACTCAGACTCACGTCCATCAAGTCCGTGATGCCATCCAGCCATCTCATCCTCGGTCGTCCCCTTCTCCTCCTGCCCCCAATCCCTCCCAGCATCAGAGTCTTTTCCAATGAGTCAACTCTTCTCATGAGGTGGCCAAAGTACTGGAGTTTCAGCTTTAGCATCATTCCTTCCAAAGAAATCCCAGGGCTGATCTCCTTCAGAATGGACTGGTTGGATCTCCCTGCAGTCCAAGGGACTCTCAAGAGTCTTCTCCAACACCACAGTTCAAAAGCATCAATTCTTCGGCGCTCAGCCTCCTTCACAGTCCAACTCTCACATCCATACATGACCACAGGAAAAACCATAGCCTTGACTAGACAGACCTTAGTCGGCAAAATAATGTCTCTGCTTTTGAATATACTATCTAGGTTGGTCATAACTTTTCTTCCAAGGAGTAAGCGTCTTCTAACTTCATGGCTGCAGTCACCATCTGAAGTGATTTTGGAGCCCCCAAAAAATAAAGTCTGACACTGTTTCCACTGTTTCCCCATCTATTTCCCATGAAGTGATGGGACTGGATGCCATGATCTTAGTAGCAAGGGTTTAACCCACTCTCTCTACCCGCATTCCGTTCTTGGTCACCACCTCTTTCTATTTAACCCCGCTCTTGTACCTTAACTCCAGCCACTCTTGCACTCCACCTACACCTGCAATCCACATGTCCTACTAGTCTCCATGGCATAACTCATCTCTCCACCTCCTCCGCGGCTTCACCTGTGCTGTAATGTGGCTGAAGAAACACACTGCTGTACGAGTAGGTCTCACCTTCATCTCCGTGGGCCCTTCTTCCTTGTTGGTTTACTGTCCCCTCTCCTGGAGGACTTCTTCCTCCTCCCTACTCTCCTGTCGGACCTCCACTACTTCCTTCCCCACCCTTAGTGTCAGCTAATATCCCCGCCTCCACTTTTCTTCTTTGTATCATGACTTAGAAAAGAACTTCCTCCTGTTTCCTCTGCTGGATCTGCATGTTTGCGTGTGGGTCACTGGCCCAGGCCTTCTCTGCAGCAGCCGTGGGAGCACTGGGCATGCTCCGATTCATCGTGCATCATGGTGGTCACTTCGGGGCCTAGGGTGACCAGCCCCTCTCTGACTTGCCTCCCCACCACTCTCCAGGGAGTGGCAATGTCCACGGTTGGCCCCTAATCGCCCTTCAACCTCTAGCCTGTCCTGCACCACCACGCCCAGCCCCCCGGCCACGCCCAGCCCCCGGCCAAAAGGCTTTGGCATAGTCAATAAAGCAGAAATAGATGTTTTTCTGGAACTCTCTTGCTTTTTCCATGATCCAGCGGATGTTGGCAATTTGATCTCTGGTTCCTCTGCCTTTTCTAAAACCAGCTTGAACATCAGGGAGTTCATGGTTCACGTATTGCTGAAGCCTGGCTTGGAGAATTTTGAGTATTACTTTACTAGCGTGTGAGATGAGTGCAATTGTGTGGTAGTTTGAGCATTCTTTGGCATTGCCTTTGTTTGAGATTGGAATGAAAACTGACCTTTTCCAGTCCTGTGGCCACTGCTGAGTTTTCCAAATTTGCTGGCAGATTGAGTGCAGCACTTTCACAGCATCATCTTTCAGGACTTGAAACAGCTCAGCTGGAATTCCATCACCTTCACCAGCTTTGTTCATAGTGATGCTTTCTAAGGCCCACTTGACTTCACATTCCAAGATGTCTGGCTCTAGATTAGTGATCACATTATCGTGATTATCTGGGTCATGAAGATCTTTTTTGTACAGTTCTTCCATGTACTCTTGCCACCTCTTCTTAATATCTTCTGCTTCTGTTAGGTCCATACCATTTCTGTCCTTTATCGAGCCCATCTTTGCATGAAATGTTCCCTTGGTATCTCTAATTTTCTTGAAGAGATCTCTAGTCTTTCCCATTCTGTTCTCTCCTCTATTTCTTGCATTGATTGCTGAAGAAGGTTTTCTTATCTCTTCTTGCTATTCTTTGGAACTCTGCATTCAGATGCTTATATCTAGCTCCTCTTTACTTTCCGCCATTAGAGTGGTATCATCTGTATATCTGAGGTTGTTGATATTTCTCCTGGCAATGTTGATTCCAGCTTGTGATTTATCCAGCCCAGCATTTTGCATGACGTACTCTGCATATAAGTCAAATAAGCAGGGTAATAATATACAGCCTTGTACTTTTTTCCCAATTTTGAATCAGTCTGTTGTTCCATGTCTCATTCTAACTTTTTCTTCTTGACCTTCATACAGGTTCCTCAGGAGACAGGTAAGGTGGTCTGGTATTCCCACCTATTTAAGAATTTTTCAGTCTGTTATACTCCTTGTTGCTAAAAATCCAGGGAGACTTTTTCATGTCATTATCAGTTTGGAATACTAAACATGACCCTTACACAGTGATAATTTAAACCTAAATAGCAAATTACTAAATTTGAAGAGTGTAATAGTACCAAGAATTGTGGAGAATAATAATATAATAATCCATAAAACTGATGCTATATTGACTATGATAGTGAGCTAGTATTATTATTTTGCAGATGACATGTCACAATATTTTGTAAGATTGAATTCTTGTTTACCTTATTATCTAGTTCTTTACTCTCTGGGTTACCTTATGACAAAAGAAAGTTAACAATAGCAATTTTGACAGTTGCTAATACCTGAGAATGATAAAATTGTCCATTAATGAGATAATGGATGAAAAAAACTGTTGTATTCACAGAATAAATACTATGTAGCCATTAAAAATGCCTGAAAGTAGCATGTAACATTATGAGTGAATCTGCAAAACAAGTTCCACAACATTATATACAATAAATGTGTGTGTGTGCTCAGTCATGTCCACCTCTTTGAGACGCCTTGGACTGCAGACCCCCAGTGTCCTCTGTCCATGGGATTTTCCAGGCAAGATTACTGGAGTGGACTGCCATTTCCTACTCCAGGAGATTATCCCTAACGAGGGATCAAACCTGTGATTCTTGCATCTCCTGCATTGGCAGCCAGGTTCTTTACCACTAGTGCCACCTGGGAAGCCCATATACAATAAATACTTTGTTTCTATAGTTGAAAACTAAATGAAAAACTAAAATTTGTGTGAATATGTGTATGTCAGCATATACAGATGCTTTTTAGCAATCACTTCATGGGAAATAGTTGGGGAAACAGTGGAAACAGTGTCAGACTTTATTTTTTGGGCTCTAAAATCAATGCAGATGGTGATTGCAGCCATGAAATTAAAAGACGCTTACTCCTTGGAAGAAAAGTTATGACCAACCTAGATAGTATATTCAAAAACAGAGACATTACTTTGCCGACTAACGTCCATGTAGTCCAGGCTATGGTTTTTCCAGTAGTCATGTATGGATGTGAGAGTTGGACTGTGAAGAAGGCTGAGCACCAAAGAATTGATGGTTTTGAACTGTGGTGTTGAAGAAGACTCTTGAGAGTCCCTTGGACTGCAGGGAGATCCAACCAGTCCATTCTGAAGGAGATCAGCCCTGGGATTTCTTTGGAAGGAATGATACTAAAGCTGAAACTCCAGTACTTTGGCAACCTCATGCGAAGAGCTGACTCATTGGAAAAGACTCTGACGCTGGAAGGAATCGTGGGCAGGAGGAGAAGGGGATGACAGAGGATGCGATGGCTGGATGGCATCACTGACTCAATGGATGCGAGTCTGAGTGAACTCCGGGAGTTGGTGATGGACAGGGAGGCCTGGCGTGCTGCGATTCATGGGGTCGCAAAGAGTCAGACACGACTGAATGACTGAACTGAACTGAACTGAACTGATTAGAAGTAAAAACCATACTAAGTCGAAAGCAAGGAAAAAATGAATACAGAATTCAAGATTAACTTAGCTCAAATGTGGGGGAGATGGAGTGAATAGATAGGGTAATTAAAGGCTATTGTTGAAGTTCTAGCTTTTGTTATGGGTGATGATTGCACACATAAAAATATGATTAATAATATTATATAATAAGTATATTATAAATGCAGAGAAGGCAATGGCACCCCACTTCAGTACTCTTGCCTGGAAAATCCCATGGACGGAAGAGCCTGAAAGGCTGCAGTCCATGGGGTCGCTGAGGGTCGGTCAGGACTGAGCGACTTCACTTTCACTTTTCACTTTCATGCATTGGAGAAGGAAATGGCAACCCACTCCAGTGTTCTTGCCTGGAGAATCCCAGGGATGGGGGAGCCTGGTGGGCTGCTGTCTATGGGGTCACATAGAGTCAGACACGACTGAAGTGACTTAGCAGCATATTATAAATGAGAAATTAGGTAAGAAACTAGAGTGGTGATGAGTGTGTCTTGATAAGAATGCTAAATATTTGTCTATATTTGTGGGTTTCCAGAGTGGCATTGACCATGAAATTAATATATTTTGTTTTCTAAGGTCTCCTTTAAAAAGGTAAAAAAGATCAGTTACAAACAAAAACAATATGCATGTCCCCAGTTCTCTTTTCCCATACATGTGCTGCTGCTGCTAAATCACTTCAGTCATGTCTGACTCTGTGCAACCCCATAGATGGCAGCCCACTGAATGTGAGAAACCATAAAATTAAAAGCAAAAGAATGACCACCCCAATCCAAGTTATTAGTTAACTCTGGATGCAGGGGAGGAGGCTGGAATGAGGAAAAACACATTAGGAACTACTAGTAATATTTTGTGTATTAAGTTCAGAGGTGGTTATATGGCTACCATGAATTATTACATCATTGTTACATGCAACATTTTGCATGTGTATTGTGTTATTACATATCGTGTCTGGCCTTATCAATTTCCACTAAAATATCTTCTAGTTGAGTGAGGTATGTGCTTCAAGCTAATGTTTTTTTTTTTTTTTTTTTTTAATTTTTACTTTATTTTTCTTTACAATACCGTATTGGTTTTGCCATACATTGACATGAATCCACCATGGGTGTATATAAATTAAATATTTTATTTGCATATAGATAGAACAGCATTTAGTACACAGTAAATCCTCAATAAGTGTCAGTTGTTATCATTATTTAAAAGCCCCATAAAAGTCATTTGTAGACCTATCTCATTTTGGCAGCTTAACAGTCTTCTGGAATCAGTGTCTTTAATAACATTTTACAGATAAAGACTTCCACGTTTCCCAGTAAAATGCCTTTGACTCGGTCATAGTTTTAAGGTGAAATAGAGTCAAAAGTCAAATTATCAGACTCTCTTTCACCAAAGGTTTTCACTTTTGCGTCAGGTTCAAAGTGTTAGGTAGTTAGAATAGGAAAAAAAGGATCGAAAATAGCAGTGGCTACAAGTCAAAAGAAAGGAAAAAGCCTGTGAAAATAGAACAAGGGAACTTCCAAGGACCAGAACGAGAACCTCAGCCCTCCTGGCTAGCCCAGCTTACATAGGGCAGGCTCAGGGGGAGGAGAAAAAAAACATAAAAAGAGGAGCCAAAATTGAGCTTGCACTCCTTTTGGGTCGGCCCACCCTCATGCCTCAAGAATGTAATTTCCTTTGTCTGCCAAATAAAACTGAGTTTCAACCAAGCTGTAACACTGGTCCAGCTTTTACACTGAGCTGTAACCGAGCTGTAACACAGGTCTGCCACTTCAAATTTTTGCTGCAGCAAGACAGAATTGAGGAAATTACACATTCCCCCAACATCTCTGGTGCTGTTTCTTGAATTTAACCTGATTGAAACCTCAGTTCAGCCCCCACGAGGCAGAGACCAAGCACAGCAGAAGCCCAACTCGGTGAAAGCTCCTGTGGCAGAAGCTGAACGCAAAGAAAACCCAGAGCAGTGGAAGTGATAAGAAGCCCAGCGTGCTAGAAACTGGGACAGCAAAAACAAACTCAGCAGCTCACGTGGCTGTCTCAGATTCCAGAAGACCTCTGTTAAGGTAGGTGGGCCTCTCTCCTATGGCTAGAAGGACATACAGCTAACAAAATCTTAACTCTTATACAATCTCTCATTTCTTATTTCCTCAAACCCCTTGCGAACAGGTGAGTGGCAGTGGGTGCAACCGAGAGACTCTGGCAGGAGCTACTCCCCAGTGTGTCCCGAAGGTTCTACTGTCTGCTGTGCCTTAGTATCTGTTGACAAACTGATGAGGGTTCTTCTGTCCTTAATCTTCTTTGTGCCAAGGATCAGGCCAATGAAAACTGTGAGCATAGGTCAAATATTTAGCAGATTTTCTGGCAGGTTATGAAGGGGATTCCTCAGCGCATTTTTCCCACTGCTTTTTCCTCCCATTTTTCAGCTCCTCTCTTCATCTATGCCATTGCTTACAAAGTATTGGGCAGGTCATCATCTTTCCTGAAGGGGAAAAGTTGTGTTTCGAACTGTTTACCTAAGATTGAGACTCAAACCCACGTGGCAGGGACTCTGTGCTATGCTTAGTCACTCAGTCATGTCCAACTGGGACTTGAGCCAGGCCAAAAACCACAGGGCCTGGTTTCAAGACCTAAGGAAGCCCAGGTTCTTGATGTCTCATTGCAAAAAATTCAGTGAGAGACACAACGATAGGTAAGAGGTAGATTTGTTCAGATTCAGAGAGAAGCACATTCTACAGGGTGTGGGCCATCACAGAGCGTGAGTATGAGTGCTGCAGCCAAGAAATGTGGTGTGGTTAATTTTTTATGGAGGGGTGGTTTCATATGCTAATGAGTGGGAGGATCATTCCAACAATTGGGGAATCACCCATTCCTTCCTCTTTTGATAGTGTCTTGGAACTGTCCTGGAGCTCTGGGTGTGTAATTTATCTTGCAGATTGAGAATCAAGGTTTAGTTAAATTTGACTTGTCTGTCATCTTGGATCCATCTGGTTTTAACTGGTTTATGTTATGCCCTTGGCCTATGTCATTCTTTCAAAAGTTATGCCCTGCCCTCTTCGCTCCTGTCTTATGCTCTTTTCCTAAGCCCTGTCCAGGCCCACAGTGTTGCCTTTACAATCTTCTGATGGGACAACCAGAAAATAGTTGGCCCCTGCGAGGGAAATACTGCATAATATCCAATCCCTCTAGCTATTCAAGCCTTCATCTTCCATGTTTCCTACAACATGTGCAACAACAGCATCTCTCAGTGAAGCTGCTAGGATGGATGACAGGTACACAATGCCTGCTAGAAGTCGATCTGTTGGTGGCACCCCTTCAAGGGTAATTGGGCTTTCAGCAACAATGTTTGCCACCTTGGGAGTTAGCCCTGAAGGCTTTTTGGGCCCAAACCCTTACCACCATTCTCCTAAAGTTACAAACATACCCCTAGATCAAATCTCCACTTCACTTTTATGGAACATATGGTCTGTTGCTTATTATCAATTTGTTCTTAAGCCCCTTACTAACTCCTACAACCAGGACCCTGTCCCATTGTAAGCAACATCACTCCACCCAGCTTATTATTAAAATATTCTTAATGCCTCTAACAGTATCAGATAACCCACACTTTTGTCATTACTTCTGTTATTACCTAAAGTGGGTCTATGACAATGAAATATTTACCATTGGAAACACCCTAAACTCTCCTATGAAGGACTAGAGGAAGAAACCAGTGACTTACATTCCCTCAGAGCGTTAAAGGGATAAGGCTTATGGCTGTTTCACCAGGTTCCCAGTCTCATGGCACAGGCTTGGATTGCTTTACATCATGGTATCTATTCTTTTCCATGGTGGACAAACTGGCAATGAGTTAAAATTATAATTCCTTAATCCTACCCAGCATTAGTCACACTGGAGACTTTGGGGACACCCAACTCCAGCCCAGGAGTCCCAGGAGGTCGACCTGCCTCGACCTGCCTAGGGACCTGGTCCCTGGGAGGTTGTCATGCCTCAACCTACTCAGGGATCCACAAGCCCAGGGGTCTTGTTGGATATGCCTTGACATACCCAAGGACCCAATTCTCAGGTGTCTGAGCTGCCTCAGCCTGCCCAGGGATTCAATCTCCAGGAGGCTGTCATGCCTTAACCTGCCTGGGGATCTGCTCCCTGACCTGGGGATGGCTGGCTCTCAGGTTTCAACAGTACTGGGTAGGATAAGCTTCAGAAAGACTCACCCCTAAGGAAGTCCACCCATAAAAATAGAAGGAAGCCTATTAGTTGTGGAACTGTGCCCCATCTCAGCAATAACTCAGGAGCTCTATGAGAACCCCATTGACTTTCTGGACAGGCTAAAAGAGGCCTTCCAAAAGTTTACCAATCTGGACTTAGACTCTTATGAGGGACAGGTGATTTTAAAGGGCAAATTCCTGTCTCATTGTACATCAGATTTCAGGAAAAAGCTACAACAGCTACAGCAGCAGGACCCTGCTGCCTCTTTAGATGAAATGGTCCAGACAGCCATCAGTACCTTTTATAACAGAGAACAGGAGAGGGAGGCCAAGGCCCAGGAAAGGGAGAAAGGAAAGACAAGACATGCCCAAATGCTGGCCACCATCCAGGGAAGCCCAATGGCAAACCCTGAGTCCTTGAAGAACAAGGGAGAAGGCAAATGCCTAATCTGTAGACAAGTGGGACATTGGGCCAAAGAGTGCCCAACCCGTGACAAGTCTCCTAAAATGACTAGCTACAGTTCACTTCAGTTCAGTTCAGTCACTCAGTCATGTCCAACTCTTTGCGACCCCATGAATTGCAGCACGCCAGGCCTCCATGTCCATCACCAACTCCCGGAGTTCACTCAAACTCACATCCATCGAGTAGGTGATGTCATCCAGCCATCTCATCCTCTGTCGTCCCCTTCTCCTCCTGCCCCCAATACCTCCCAGCATCAGAGTCTTTTCCAGTGAGTCAACTCTTTGCATGAGGTGGCCAAAGTATTGGAGTTTCAGCTTCAGCATCCAAATGCCATCAATTGGGACATTGGATGGCACTCTGCCCTCAGGACCCAAGAGCCTCAAGGTCAAGTGCCAAGCCTTCCCTCACTACGGTTTAATAGGACTGAAGCAGCCTACTCCAGCCAGGCACCTGTCACAGATAACCATCACAGGGCTGGAGCCAAGGGTGCAGCAAGATGTGGCAGGTAGGAAGAATTTCTTGGTTGACACAGGGGCTATCTACTCTGTGTTGACCTCCTACTCAGGAACTTTCTCCTCCCAAACCTGTACCATTGTGGATGCTACAGAAAAACAGTTACAGAAAGGTTCACTTGAGCACTTTGTCCCTGGGATGGACAAATATTTTTTCCACCAGTTTCTGGTGGTCCCTTAGTGTCCTGCTGCCTTATCGGGAAGAGATTTTTCCCTGCCTTTGAAATCTTGCAGCTATTGCAGTCCTGATAGAAGATGCTTTAAAACTCTCTCTTGGGGGCAAACTAACTATTTTTATCAGCCACCAAGTGAAACAACTCCTGAATGGGAGAGGCCACTTATGGATGTCTGATCAAAGGATCCTCAGATATCAAATAATGCTGATGGAAAATCCAGGTCTGACTATATCACCCTGTGAGGTTCTTAACCCAGCTGCTCTCCTGCCTACCCCCAAGGGCTCACTCCCTTTACTATTACCTAGAAACCTTGGACCAGTGGACAAAAACCCAGGAGGGATTGTCAGAAGATCCTCTGACTAATCCTGAGGAAATATGGTACACTGATGAAAGCAACTTTCTCTTGGATGGAAAAAGAGCCAGATATGAAGTAGTCTCCAATTTGGAGACCATAGAGGCTAAACCTTTGCCACCAGGTATTTCAGCCCAATTAGCTGAGCTCATAGCCCTGACTCGAGCTTTAGAGCTGGGAAAAGGAAAAAGAGTAGCCATTTACACTGATTCCAACTATGCTTTTTTTGATGCTATATGCACATGCTGCTATTTGGAAAGGAAGAGGCCACCTGACCACCCAAGGGTCCCCAGTCAATTATGGTGATCAAATCCTTAGGCATTAGTCAGTCTATCTGCCCACTGAGCTTTCAGTCACCCATTGTAAAGGACACCAAAAATGGAGCACAAAAGTGGCACAAGGGAACCAAGCAGTCAATCAGGCAGCTAAGAGAGCAACGTTACAGAACAATGACCTAATAGGGGTTGCCACCTTAGTTCCACAGACTAATTTGCCAGGAACTCCTTTGTATATGAAAGGTGAGACTCTTAAAGCTGAGAGTGAGGGCTTTCAAGAAGATCATATGGGGTGGTTCCAAAAGTAGGGACTTCTTTCTCTGCTTGGGAGCCTCCAATGGAAGTTGGTTAGCTCCTTACATGCCACCACTCACTTAGGGGAAAAGGCCCTTCAATATTACTAAAAAGGTCCTTCAGAGGAACAAGCCTCCAAATGACTATAAGGCAAATGGTCTCCTCTTGTCCCATTTGCCAGTTAAACAACACCCAAGGGGCTTGAAGACCCCAGCTGGCCCAGCCTGTTCAAAGGCATGGGATCTCAGAAAAGGACTTCATCCAGATGCCAGTTTCTCAAGAGTATAAATGCCTATTGGTCATGATTGACACATTCACAGGATGGATTGATGGTTTTCCCACCCAGACTGAGAAGGCTGAGGAGATGGTAAAAAAACTGCTCCATGAAATCATTCTGAGATTTGGTCTGCCCAGGTCATTGCAAAATGAAGGGACATCATTTACTTCTATGGTTACCCAAGGGGTCTCTAAAGCACTGGGCATTGCTTATTATCTCCATTGTACTTGGAGCCCTCTGTCTTCAGGAAAAATATAAAGAGCCAACCAATTCTAAAAATCTGTATTAAAAAAGATAACTCAGGAGACCTCCCTGTGATGGAAGGAGGCTTTACCAATAGCATTCCTCCATACCTGTGTTGCCACTAAGGAACAGGTTGATCTTAGTCTTTATGAGATGGTATATGGGAGACCTTTTGTTTATGTTAATGATCTCTTCCTGGGTCCAGAGGCTCAGACCCTCTGGTCTTATACCATGGCCATTGGGCAATTGCAACAGGATATACGCTTTTGGAGTGTCAACTAGGACCCAAACGATTCTAAAGAGGCACCACTATATTTCCAGAGACACAAGTCCTAACTAAAGTGTGGAAAGATGGGTCCCCAAAGACTCAACTTCAACCCACATGGAAGAGCCCCTACTCTGTAATACTTTCTACTACAAAACAGTCAAGGTTACAGGACACGACTCCTGGATTCACTACTCACGAGTCAAGCCGTGGAAGAGAAAAGAAGAGGACATTTAATATACCCGTGAGCCCCTTGGAGATCTCAGATACCTATTCAAGATTACAAATGAGTGCCATTCTAATGAACACTCCTAAAATTAAGTTTCTGGGGATAAGATTTCTCAGTCAGTCAATCAGTTAAGTCACTCAGTCATGTCCGACTCTTTGTGACCCCATGAACTGAGGCACACCAAGCTCCCTGTCCATCACCAACATCTGGAGCTTGCTCAAAACTCATGTCCGTCAAGTCGGTGATGCCATCCAACCATCTCATCCTCTATCGTCCCCTTCTCCTCATGCCTTCAATCTTTCCCAGCATCAGGGTCTTTACCAATGAGTCAATTCCTCGCATCAGATGGCCAAAGTGTTGGAGTTTCAAGTCCAGCATCAGTACTTCCAATGTATATTCAGGACTGATTTCTTTAGAATGGACTAGTTGGATCTTGCTGCAGTCCAAGGAACTCTCAAGAGTCTTTTTTTTTTAATATAAATTTATTTATTTTAATTGGAGATTAACTGCTTAAACAATATTGTATTGGTTTTGCCATACATCAACATGAATCTGCCACAGGCAACATCACAGTTCAAAAGCATCAATTCTTTGGTGCTCAGCTTTCTTTATAGTCCAACTCTCACATCAATACATGACTACTGGAAAAACCATAGCTTTGACTAGATGGACCTTTGTTGCCAATGTAATATCTCTGCTTTTTAATATGCTGTGTAGGTTGGCCGTAGCTTTTCTTCAAAGGAGCAAGTGTCTTTTAATTTCATGGCTTCAGTCACCATCTGCAGTGACTTTGGAGCCCAAGAAAACAAAGTCTGTCACTGTTTCCTTTGTTTATCCATCTATTTGCCATGTAGTGATGGGTTGGATGCCATGATGTTACTTTTCTGAATGTTCAGTTTTAAACCAACTTTTTCAGTCTCCTCTTTCACTTTCACCAAGATGCTCTTTAGTTCTTCTTCCCATTCTGCCATAAGGGTGGTGAAATCTTCATATCTGAGGTTATTGATATTTCTTCCAGCAAACTTGATTCCAGTTTGTACTTCATCTAATCCAACATTTCTCATGATATACTCTGCATATAAGTTAAATAAACAGGGTGACAATATGCAGCCTTGATGTACTCCTCTCCCGATCTGGACCAGTCTAGTCCTAACTGTTGCTTCCTGACCTGTATACCAATTTCTCAGGAGGCAGGTCAAGTGGTCTGGTGTTTCCATTTCTTTCAGAATTTTTCAGTTTTTTGTGATCCTCACAGTCAAAGCTTCGGCATAGTCAATAAAGCAGAAGTTGATGTTTTTCTGAAAATCTCTTGCTTTTCTGATGATCCAATTGATGTTGGCAATTTGATCTCTGGTCCCTCTGTCTTTTCTAAATCCAGTTTGAACATCTGGAAGTCCACAGTTGACTTACTGTTGAAGCCTGGCTTGGAGAATTTTGAGCATTACTTTACTAGTGTGTAAGATGAGTGCAAGTGTGTGGTAGATTGAACATTCTTTGGCATTGCCCTTCTTCTGTGGGACTGGAATGAAAACTGACCTTTTCCAGTCCTGTGGCTACTGCTGAGTTTTCCAAATTTGCTGGCATATTGAGTGCAGCACTTTCACAGCATCATCTTTCAGGATTTGAAATAGCTCAACTGGAATTCCATCACCTCCACTAGCTTTGTTTGTAATGATGCTTCTGAATTGATGCTTTTGAATCATGGTGTTGGAGAAGACTCTTGAGAGTCCCTTGGACTCCCAGGAGATCCAACCAGTCCATTCTGAAAGAGATCAGCCCTGGGATTTCTTTGGAGGGAATAATGCTGAAGCTGAAACTCCAGTACTTTGGCCACCTTATGCAAAGAGTTCGCTCATCGGAAAAGACTCTGATGTTGGGAAGAATTGGGGGCAGGAGGAGAAGGGGACGACAGAGGATGAGATGGCTGGATGGTATCACTGACTCAATGGACGTGAGTCTGAGTGAACTCTGGGAGTTGGTGATGGACAGGGAGGCCTGGCGTGCTGCGATTCATGGGATCGCAAAGAGTCGGACATGACTGAGTGACTGAACTGAACTGAACTGAACTGAAGGCCTGCTTGACTTCACATTCCAGGGTGTCTGGCTCTAGGTGAGTGATAACACCATCGTGATTATCTGGGTCATGAAGATTTTTTGTGTGTGTAGTTCTGTGTATTCTTGCCACCTCTTCTTAATATCTTCTGCATCTGTTAGGTCCCTACCATTCCTGTCCTTTATTGAGCCCACCTTTGCGTGAAATGTTCCCATGGTGTCTCTAATTTTCTTGAAGAGATCTCTAATCTTTCCTGCTCTGTTGTTTTCCTCTATTTCTTTGCATTAATCACTGAGGAAGGCTTTCTTATCTCTTTGCTATTCTTGGGACTGTGCATTCAAATGGGTATTTTCCTTTTTCTCCTTTGGCTTTTGCTTCTCTTCTTTCCTCAGCTATTTGTAAGGCCTCCTCAGACAACCATTTTGCCTTTTTGCATTTCTTTTTCTTGGGGATGGTTTGATCACCACCTCCTGTACAGTGTCATGAACCTCTGACCATAGTTCTTCAGGCACTCTGTCTATCAGATTTAATCCCTTGAATCTATTTGTCACTTCTACTGTATAATCGTAAGGGATTTGATTTAGGTCATACCTATATGGGCTAGTGGTTTTCCCTACTTTCTTGAATTTTCTTCTGAATTTGGCAATAAGGAGTTCAAGATCAGGTCCAGGTTTTTTTTGTTTGTTTGTTTGTTTGTTTGTTTTTGCTGACTGTATAGAGCTTCTCCATCTTTGGCTGCAAAGAATATAATCAATCTGATTTTGGAGTTGACCATCTGGTGATATCCATGTGTAGAGTCTTCCCTTGTGTTGTTGGAAGAGGGTGTTTGCCATGACCAGTGCACTCTCTTGTCAAAACTCTGTTAGCCTTTGACCTGCTTTGTTTTGTACTCCAAGGCCAAATTTGCCTGTTACTCCAGGTATCTCTTGAATTCCCACTTTTGCATTCCAGTCCCCTATAATGGAAAGGACATCCTTTGGGGTGTTAGTTGTAGAAGGTCTTGTAGGTCTTCATAGAACCATTCAGCTTCAGCTTTTTTATCATAGACTTGGATTATTGTAATATTGAATAGTTTGCCTTGGAAACAAACAAAGATCATTCTATCACTTTTGAGATTGCATCAAAGTACTGTCTTTCAGATTCTTTTGTTGGCTATGATGGCTATTCCATTTCCTCTAAGGGACTCTTGCCCACAGTAGTAGATATAATGGTCATCTGAGTTAAATGTACTCATTACAGTCCATTTTTATTTTGCTGATTCCTAAAATGTTGATGTTCACTCTTGCCATCTTCTGTTTGACTACTTCCAATTTGCCTTGATTCATGGTTCCAGGTTCATATGCAATACTGTTCTTTACAGCATCAGAGTTTACTTCCATTACCATTCACATCCACAAATGGGCTTTTGTTTTAGCTTTGGCTCTGTCTCTTCATTCTCTCTGGAGATTTCTCAGGATAGCTCTAAAGAGCCAAGACAGCTTGGCAGTGATTGTACTCCAAAATAGACAGGAGATAGGTCTCCTGATCCCTGAACAAGGAGGAACTTAAGCCATCTTAAATGAGATGTATTGTTTCTGAGTAAATACTTCTAGTCAAGTTAAAAAAAAGTCTCACTGTCCTATAAAAATATTCAGATCATATGACATCTCAAAGAATTAGCCAGAGAGTCCTCAGGATGGCTACACATATCTCTTTGGGGGATTCTTCCCTGGAAAAAGGAGATTTGGAGTTGGCTATCACCATATTGCGGAGAAGGCAATGGCAACCCACTTCAGTACTCTTGCCTGGAAAATCCCATGGACGGAGGAGTCTGGTGGGCTGCAGTCCATGGAGTCGCTAGGAATCAGACACGACTGAGCGACTTCACTTTCACCTTTCACTTTCATGCATTGGAGAAGGAAATGGCAGCCCATTTCAGTGGAGAATCCCAGGGACAGGGTAGCTTGGTGGGAGGCCGTCTATGGGGTTGCACAGAGTCGGACACGATTGAAGCGACTTAGCAGGATCACCATATTGATGTTGCTTATGTTTGCTCCATGTATTATTAATTGTCTAACCCATTTTGTCTCTGTCCAGGTCAACAAGCTACAACATGCAGTGCCAGTTCAAAAAGTATTTATACAACTACACCAGGCCACGGAAAATGTCACTCACCCTTAAATGGACACCACCATAAGGATTCTGAGGCTTGAGATTAGCAAGAAGGGGATGCCCAATGCCCCTTGCCATTCCAGCTCAGCGGAAGTAGCCAGAGAGACCTCAATGCCCCTATTTCCAAACAACTGGGCTTCCCATCTCTCGAGGAATGTTAAGTAGTTAGAATAAGAAAAAGGAGTCCAAAATAGAGATGGCTAAAAGACAAAGAAAGGGAAAAGCCCATGAAAATAGAACAATGGAAGGTCCAAGGACCAGAGTGAGAACCTCAGGTGAAGCAAACATTCCTCTTGGCTAGCCCAATTTACATAAGGCAGGCTCAGGAAGAGGAGAAAAATAAAACAAAAAAAAATACAAAAATGGGTGCCAAAATTGAGCCCCGTGCTTCTTTTGAGTCAGCCCACCCTCACGCTTTGAGGGTGTATTTTTCTTTGCATGCCAAATAAAACTGGGCTGTAACCAAGCTGTAACACTGGTCCGGCATTTAAACTGAGTTGTAATTGAGCTATAACACAGGTCTACCACTTCAAATTTTTGCTGCAGTGAGACAGAACTGAGGAAATTACACACTCCCCCAACAAAAGGATTTGGTTACAAAATAAGCCATTCATTATATACAAATAAGTAATACAAATATTTATTAGAATTATCTAGCTTACTTTCAGTACACTAACATTAAAAGAAAAGAGAGTTAGAAAGAGTAGAGGATACATCTTCAAATTGGGTTTTGACCAACATTCAGATTTAATCAGTGCTGGGAAGTCCTGTATCACAGCATCTCTGGAGTCCCAGTTGGGAAAATTTCCCAGGCAATGCATCTGCTCCGTGGATGAGACTTCAAAGATTGCAGTTCAGGCCCCCTGGTTATAATCCCAGGATGGTAACAAACTGATATGATCATCAATCTGTGACCAAATTGCAGCTCTGGTTTCATGTTAATGCTGTTTGTTTTGTTGTGTAAAACTTGGAATGTAGTTAAGCCTGGGGCTTGGTTAGACAGGCCCCCTCCAGGGTTTCAACAATCTCAAGATTCCTCCGCCATCTTATCTATCTATCTGTGCTGCAAGTGCCAAAGCCTTTGACTGTGTGGATCACAATAAACTGTGGAAAATTCTGAAAGAGATGGCAATACCAGACCATCTAACCTGTCTCTTGAGAAACTTGTATGCATGTCAGGAAGCAACAGTTAGAAGTGGACATGGAAAAATAGACTGGTTCCAAATAGGAAAAGGAGTATGTCAAGGCTGAATATTGTCATCCTGCTTATTTAACTTCTATGTAGAGTACATCATGAGAAATGCTGGGCTGGAAGAAGCACAAGCTGGAATCAAGATTGCCAGGAGAAATATCAATAACCTCAGATATACAGATGACACTACCCTTATGGCAGAAAGTAAAAAGAAACTAAGGAGCCTCTTGATGAAAGTGAAGGAGGAGAGTTAAAAAGTTGGCTTAAAGCTCAACATTCAGAAAACGAAGATCATGGCATCTGGTCCCATCACTTCATGGGAAATAGATGGGGAAACAGTGGAAACAGTGTCAGACTTTATTTTGGGGGGCTCCAAAATCACTGCAGATTGTGACTGCAGCCATGAAATTAAAAGGTGCTTGCTCCTTGGGAGGAAAGTTATGACCAACATAAACAGCATATTTAAAAGCAGAGACATTACTTTGCCAACAAAGGTCTGTATAGTCAAGACTATGATTTTTCCAATGGTCATGTATGGATGCAAGTGTTGGACTGTGAAGAAAGCTGAGTGCTAAAGAATTGATGGTTTTGAACTGTAGTGTTGGAAAATACTCTTGAGAGTCCCTTGGACTGCAAGGAGATCCAACCAGTCCACCCTAAAGGAGATCAGTCCTGGGTGTTCATTGGAAGGACTGATGTTGAAGCTGAAAGTCCAATAGTTTGACCACCTCATGTGAAGAGTTGACTCCTTGGAAAAGACCCTAATGCTGGGAAGGATTGAGGGCAGCAGGAGAAGGGGACGACAGAGGATGAGATGGCTGGATGGCATCACCGACTCGATAGACACAGGTTTGGGTAGATTCTGGGAGTTGGTTATGGACAGGGAGGCCTGGTGTGCTGTGATTCATGGGGTCACAAAGAGTTGGACATGACTGAACTGACCTGAATTGTGCTGCAAGTCTTACAGTCACAGAGGCAGTCACTCCCAGTCAGGGCAGTGTCCAGGCAAATTAGAAGCAAGGTCAGAGACCTGCTCTGCTTTGTCTCTGAAGCCTAAACAAGATTATTCATCTAATTTCCCTAACAAACTCTAAATAATAATCCATTTATTATAAAATGCCTGAAAAGAATTCAGGCAGTATGCCACCACCAAAATACAATGTGAGATTCAGAAGACCTGAGTTCAGTCTCCCTTCTGCTGCCAATTAGCCTCTGGCTGTGGCCACTTAACTTCTGTGTAAGTGACCTAGAAAGTAACCTGAGTTGGATAAGGTTATATCTTAAGCACATTTCTAGCTCTAAGATTTTGTCACATCTTTGATTTCTTTTCCTATTACCATTCATATTTTTGTAGACTTGACAAGAGTAGGTGGAAAGGAGGGTACATCCATGTTAATTTTCCAAGATAAATTTGGCTGCCTATTAGTCTATTTTTTAATCTTTTGTTTGCCTCACTTCTGCTTTATTTTCTTGTCTCTTTTCTTTTTATGTATGTCAACATAAAATCATTGATTATTTTTTTTCTCTTCATCATTTTCATTAGGAAAAATAAAACCCATGCCTTTGGAATAGCACTGGAGCTTTCTAAAACTATGCACCAACCCACAACCATAGTAGTTTTTTGGTTTTGCTTTTTTTTTTTTTAAGAGAATGTAATATACTTTCAACCAACTCTCTAACCCAGTGGTTCAAAGTGATATTATGTTGCACATCATTAAATCATTGAAAATAGTTTACTAATGTGCAATTCATGAAATTTAATCTGAAGAAACAGCAAAAAAAGAAGAGAAGGCACTCACCTTTCTATTACTTGAAAAGTACTTAGATTGCCTGTAGGAAGTAATGAATAAAAATCAGGTATTATCATTGCTAATACTGATTAAGTGGAATTAAACTTAAGAAGTTATACCTTTTACACTATCAGTCAGTTATCTGGTGAGAAAATACAATTTTTAGTATGTTAGGACCCAAACAGGTGCCATAACAGGCTTCAGGGGGCCAAGGCAGGCCAAAATCTTCCCTTGCAGAGGAGCTAAGTCATTGCCAGGAAGAAAAGGGCTAGTTTCAGCCTATCAGGAAGAGGGTGGAAATCCCCTAATAAAGCCCGTGCACGTGAAAATTTAGCCAATTAGTAGATACCATAAAACCCTTGCAACCAATCCACCCTTACCAACTCCCTGTCTTTGTCTTAACTCTATAAATACTGGTGTAATTTAGGCCTCGGGTCTCTTGCTCCACTCCACTGTGCTAGAGTGTGACTTGGGCCCTAGCTCGAGCTAGAAATAAACCCGTTTATGCTCTTGCATTGCTGTGAATGTCTTATTCTCTCAGTTTTGGGGACTCGGACTTCGGGCACAACAAGTTTGGAGATTGCTTTTGTAACATATAACAGAGAGGCACTGGGCTCCTGGAAGTAGGACAAAAGGAACAAAACTAGTTTCTGGGAGTACTGAAAACATGCTTCACTGATTTCGTATTTGCTTAGGGATAATCTTGGAAAAAAGGAAGCATGATTAAGTAAAAATGTTATAACAACTTCCATATTGATAAACAAGTGTTAAAACAATGAGCCCTCACTTATTCATAGAAATGTTATTTTAATGTACTTCACATCCATTATTATGCTGTAGATAGAATAACCAGGAGAATTCAAATATAAAAGGCATAAATGTTACTGGGAATGTTAGCTGTTAATTATAAGCAATGACTACAATAAGTTGTATGGTTAATGAGAAAACAAAAGTTATAATTTTTAGAGAACTCAACATCCATTCAAATAGAATCAATTCTCTATCTACTGTGAGTAAAGATTCTGATAGATACTGGACTTTATGATCTTCAAGATAAAAGGGAAAATGTCCAATTAATTTTATAGGAAAAAAGAGATTTTTAGAACAGAAAAAGTCAAGTAGGTGTTGCTTCTTCTGCTACTAACACATATTAGAGTATCAAAGATTGCAAAAGACAGCAACTTCCTCCAAAGAAAGCAATATACATGTTTTCTGAACTTTCCAAAGAGCTATCATACCTTTATTAACAGGGGATATGTTCCAAGACCCCAAGTGGATACTTAGAGAGCACCAAATCATATCTATACTATGTTTCTTCCTACACAAACATACCTATGATAAAGTTTAATTTATAAATTAGGCACAATAAGAGATTAACAACAATAACTAATAATAAAATAGAACAGTTTTAACAGTATATTATAATAAAAGTTTAATGTAGTCTATCTCTTTCTCAGAATATTTTGTACAAATATAATGCTGTTTCATCTTAACCAAGCACTTCTCAGGCACTGTAGCCATAACTTATACAGTCTGAGGTGTGACAGCAAAACTAGCATTAATTTCTTTTCATTCTTCAGTTTCAAAGATATAAATTCATTCTTACCATAACATTTTAACAATATCAATATAATAATTTTTTTTCTTTCCTTGTTAAATGTAGAACTTTAAATTTTTTCCTTTGCAGCTTCTTTCTGGTATATCTGAATTACTAGCATCACTGCTCTTGTGCTTTGGGACCATTTAATGAAATAAGGATTATTTGAACACAAGCACTGTGATACCTAGACAGAAGATCTGATAACCCAGCTGATACTAAGTGACTAATGGATGGGATGTGCTAGAAAATGGAATGATTCATGTTTCAGGTGGGGTGGAGCAGAATGGCATAAGATTTCATCTCACTCTTCAGAATAGCATGGAATTTAAATATAATGAATTATTTATTTCTGGATTTTTTTCATTTAATATTTTCTGACCATGGTTGACTATGGGTAACTGAAACCTTAGAAAACAAAACTGTGGATAAGAGAGGACTACTATATACTTTCTGAATATTTCTTTCAATAGTATAAATTGATAAACTATATAAAGAAGCTCATTAGTTGTCAATCATCTGTAAGAGAATATTAACTTTTTCAGGTCAGATATATAGAATATTTACATGTTCAACATTCTGCCCTAAATGGTAGTAGTATATATGCATTGGTTATAATGACAAATAATAAAATAATATTTCCCTGTGTTTTTTCAGGTTCCCTCCCTTATTCTTCCCTTTATGAAAATAAGAATATTAAATAAATTACTCTAGAATATTAATCTCACTTGAAGACTGAATGGCAGCCAGGCATTTTATTAGGAAACATTTAAAGGACAGAAGTACTTAGAAAACTGAAGATTTTAACAGAGCAATATTTCAAATGTATCATTTTCTAACATATCTTAATTTTAAAATTTATTTTATTTTTTAAAGGGGAAAGAGGAAAAATTGCAAGGAAAAAAATCTAACAGAAAATAAAGGCACAATATCTTGAATTGATTCTTTCTAGAAAACTAATGAGTCAGTTTAGTTATGAGTCAATGGAATATTCTAAAAAGAGTCTGTATTTTAACTCATATATTGGTTGTACACTAATTAGAAAAAGATAACATTAGGAAATTGGATCATTCTGGGAAAATTACATCCTAAATACAATAATGCCTTTTCTTTTTCCCCAAGTTGACTTTTCATGTATGTGTCCTTATCTGAATGTGTGTGAGCCTGTGTGTACATGTATGAGTATTGTGGGTAAGAGAGGGATAAGGTTAATCCTGAAAAATATTATGGCTCCCTAATCTGTTTCCAGTGTTCCATGATAGTCTGGGTAGATGTGGATAGAAGAAGGAGAAGACCTCGTATTTGGAAAGGAAATTTGACTATCCAAGAAAGCTGAGAGCAGATAAGTACCTGGATATGGTAGCTAACAGAGGGCTCTTAATCATTTACATATTATTACCTTCTTAGCCATCTGTTTCATTTGCACTCACTTATTTTACATGTATTGAGTGTCTACTCCTTATTGGAACTAACTTGATACTGGGGATGCAATGGAAACAAAATAAATTTGATCCTTTATCCTTAGGAAATTATCAGTCTGTTTGGGGTTGGGGTGGTGGACATGTGATGGGTAGGAATTAATCAAATACAAAATAATAATAATAATAATACTCCTTTCCAGAAAAACATAAGTTGAAAACCATAAAAAACATAATCATGCCAGAGGACATCAAGGAGAACTTTCCAAAGGCAGTGGCATTTGTACTGTGACTGGAAAGATGATTAGGAGTTAATTAGCTTAGTAGATAAAAGATTTGGAAAGGGCAAAACTCTTTCAGGCCGACAGGAGAAGGGTTCAGTGACTTCAGTAGTGATCCACACTCCCAGTAGAGAGACCTGGGTTCGATCCCTGGTTTGGAAACTGGATCCCACATGCCTCAACTAAACATCAGTTTCAGCCAAATAAATAAATATCTTTTTTTAAAAAAAGGAATTTTAAGAAGAGAGAGAGAGAAGGGAGTATGGTTCATTTTAAGAAATGAAAGTTGGACAATTTGACTGGAATAAAGAGAAGGAAGACTTGCATATCCTGATTCCAGAGGCATTGACAGTGACCAGATTTTGTCCTTAAAGCTAAAGTTATTGACTGAAGTATTTAAATAGAGGACTACATGATAGGGTCTGTACTATGTAAAAGACTCCTATGACTTGTCTGGAAAAATGATCTAGAGTTTCTCAAGAGTAGATGTGCAGAGACTATTATCAGACCACAACCATAGTCAAGAAAAATTTGATAGTGATGGGCCTACAGATGGTGAAAAGAGGACAGACTGGTGAGATATTGGGTGGGGGGTGGGGGGCGGCAGATATCAGGTTCTAGAAGTTAGTAGTAAAATTTGAAGGACCATCAGTTTATTGCCACAGTTTATTTGTTTGGGTATATTAAATTTGAAGAACACTTGAATTTTCCAAATATTTAGGTGTGTGTAACTAGAAATGTAACATATGTCTCAAGCAAGAGTCTTAGATTTAGGAGCTAGCATCAGATATGTGATATCTGAAACTAAGTGTAACAGTTAGTCAGAATCATGTAGAAATTTGAAGGAAAAGAAAGTTACATTATCAATTTTGGATTGGAATAAGAAATAAGAGGAAGAATAATAAGAAGAATGGTTCAAAGTGACCAGAAGGAAGAAGCAGAAAATTAGGGGGAAAGTTAGGCAGAAAAGAAGAGCAGTACATTTTTTAAATTGAAATGATATAAAAAGCCACTGGACTAATAATGTGCATTACCAGGAACATGGAGGTTCATAGACATTATTGGAGTCTTTGACAAGAGCAATTTTAGCGGTTGGCTGCATAGTAGGAATGGAAATAAGATTGCCTTGGGTTCAGAAGTAAGTGGAATCTGAGGAAAGGGAAAAGGAGTGAAGGTACTGTTGGAGTGGGAAGATTAAAAAAAAGCTCCCCTGCCCCTGTGTAACCTCACGAGGATGGGATATAATTGATTATGTTGGAAAGCTGATGGAGAAGGAGACAGTTGAGAAGGAAATATTTAACATAGGAAATAGAATAATACAGAAAATGTTAAATATGAAATAGTAGTAGGACTTCCCAGGTGGTGCTTGTGGTAAAGAACCCACCTGCCAATGCAGGAGACAAAAGAGACACTGTTCTATCCGTGAGTCAGGAAGAACTCCTGGAAGAAGATGTGGAAACCCACCCCAGTATTCTTGCCTAAAGAATCTCTGAACAGAGGAACCTGATGGGCTACCATCCCTAGAGTCACAAAGAGTCAAACACAACTGAAGCAATTTAGCACACACTCACAGACTAGTAGTAGGAGCCATTGGGATCACCTTAATCCAATCAGGCTTTTAGCTCAAAATTGTTGGTATGACTTCTACCTCTGCTTTGCCTCATACTGTAGGGTGTCAATTTCCAGGGATACCATCTATTTTATAGGACTCCTTTTATTTTATATATTTAGTATACTCTGATTTTCATCTCTTAATCAGCTTAAGGTAAGGTAAGGTGAAATCGCTCAGTCATGTCCGACTCTTTGCGACCCCGTGGACTGTAACCTACTAGGCTTCTCCATCCATGGGATTCTCCAGGCAAGAATACTGGAGTGGGTTGCCATTTCCTTCTCCAGGGGAACTTCCCGACCCAGGGATCGAACCTAGGTCTCCTGCATTGGAGGCAGACGCTTTAACAGCTACTGATAACTCCACTCTGCTTTTTTGGTGGCTTATGCTTAGTTTTTAGCATCTTGCTCTTTCTTGGTCAAAATTTCAGCAAATGCATCAAGGAAGGAACCCCTTAAGTTTGACAATACTTTCCTATACCTCCTTTCTCAAGATTTTGGCTTATTGAATCAGAGGTCAGCAGTAAAGTTTATCTCACTTGCCCTTCTGAGGTTGAAAACAGTTTGCCTTGTTCTGCTGATTCTTTGTTGTATTCCCATTATAGCAGCCTTCAGTTCTATATTAGCAAATATCCTGAGTAGAAAAGTAACTCCTGGGATTCCCTTTCTCCAAGATTTTGGCCTCTCAAGAGCCAGTTTCTTCAGCAACTCTGCAATGGATTCCAAATGATTTTATATTTTATCCAACTCTTCTGGTGGTTCCCAGCAGGAGCATGGCTTTGCTGCAAGCTACTTCATCATATTCCAGACCGGCAGCACTGTGCTTCAACTAACTCCAAATATCAAGACTGATTTATTAAAAATCTCAAAAGTTATGCTCAAGATGTTCTCTTATTTTATGGAGTTAAATTATTATAGTGGCAATTCATTCAGGGTTCTGATTTTGCATGGAAACATTTAAAATGGTGTACTGTTAACATTCAGTACCCGGTGTGAAAGCAGAATTCTTCCCCTTAGGGACAGTGCCTAATCCTCAAAAAACTGATAAGCAAAGACCAACAGTGTGGGTTCGATTCACAATTCTCAGGCCACGCATTTTAGAATGTCCTCAGAAGAGGAAAGGCATGTTTTCTTATTCTGATGATTTTGGAAAAAAAGAAATGCTGAAACCTTGAAAGCTAATACAGCACTCCTTAATATTTATTAACAGGAAATATTTTATTTTGCAAAATTTATAGACACGTAATGAAATAGATTTTTCATATTCTTCAGTTAACTCTAAAAGAATTTTTCTCTAATAGGAGACAGTTAAACAGCATCAATTCTCATGTATAAAGCTGAATTGAAATTATAATTCATTTGGTGAAAGAATCCTTCTTTTCATTGGAAGGACTGATGCTGAAACTGAAGCTCCAATACTTTGGCCACCTGATGTGAAGAACTGACTCATTGGAAAAGACCCTGATGCTGGGAAAATTTGAAGGCAGGAGGAGAAGGGAACGACAGAGCATGAGATGTTTGGATGGCATCACTGACTCGATGGAATGCATTTGAGCAAGCTCCAGGAGTTGGTGATGGACAGGGAAGCCTGGCATGCTACAGTCCGTGGGGTCACAAAGGGTCGGACATGACCGAGCAACTGAACTGAACTGAACTGGTGAAAGAAGAAAATTCTATAAATGATATGTTGTCAAATTATAGCCCTATTATATTCTCCTGCTTCAATTTTCCTTTGCTTTATTAGTGATTGGACACAGTCCCACACTGTTGCACTGTGGTTGTGAACTATATATTGATTCAGGACCTTGTCTTCTAAAATCCTATATTTAGATTCCAAGTTTTCCCAAGAAATCAAGAATAAAATTATCTTGACATTGGGAGATAACTAAAATTTCCTTGAAACTTATTTTTAGGACTGCAGACAGATCATTTTTTTATCTGCTAAATAACCTAAACAGATCTTTCCTAAGCAAGTCAGGTTGATTATATTGCTCACAAAATTTGTGTAAGTTGGCTGTACCTTCTTGTTCTCTACTGCTATAATGACTAGAGCTTCCGAGGTGGCACAGTGGTAAAGAACACACCTAGACTTGGTTCATAATTTGTTCTTCTTTGGTCTTCGTTTCCTAAACAATCAAATTATAAACTATTTAATATATATGTGAGCCATCACATTTTCTTCCAAAATACATTGATTAGAATATTATATAAAGTATAGTGTAAGAAAATTATGGTCTAAATGCTTCTAAAGCCCCATTTCTACTTGTTGAAGGTAGGATTTTCAGGGTGTATCAGTTCATTTCAGTTCAGTCATTCAGTCGTGTCCAATTCTTTGTGTTTTCATGGACTGCAGCACGCCAGGCTTCCTTGTCCATCACCAACTCTTGGAACTTGCTCAAACTCAAGTCCATCAAGTTCAGTGATGCCATCCATCAGTGAGGAGTCAGTGATCTCATTCTCTGTCACCCCTTCTCCTCCTGCCTCAATCTTTCCTAGCACCAGAGTCTTCTCCAATGAGTCAGCTCTTAAAATATGGGAGTTTCAGCTTCAGCATTAGTCCTTCCAATGAATATTCAGGACTGATTTCCTTTAGGATGGACTGGTTTGATGTCCTTGCAGTCCAAGGGACTCTCAAGAGTCTTCTCCAACACCACAGTCCAAAAGTGTCAATTCTTTGGCACTCGGCTTTCTTTATGGTCCAACTCTCACATCCATACACTACTGGAAAAACCATAGCTTTGACTAGAAGGAACTTTGTCAGGAAAGTAATATCTCTGATTTTTAACATGCTAGCTAGGTTGGTCATAGATTTTCTTCCAAGGGTCAAGCATCTTTTAATTTCATGGCTGCAGTCACCATCTGCAGTGATTTTGGAGCCCAATAAAATAAAATCTCTCACTGCTTCCACTGTTTCCCCATCTATTTGCCATGAAGTGATGGGGCTGGATGCCATGATCTTAGTTTTTTGAATGTTGAGTTTTTAGACAATTTTTTCACTCTCCTCTTTCACTTTCATCAAGAGGTTCTTTAGTTTCTTTTTGCTTTCTGCCATAAGAGTGATGTCATCTGCATAGCTGAGGTTATTGATATTTCTCCCAGCAATCTTGATCCCAGCTGTGCTTCATCCAGATTGGCATCATGCATGATGTACTCTGCATATAAGTTAAATAAGCAGGTTGACAATATACAGCCTTGACATACTCCTTTCCTAATTCGGAAGTAATCTGTTGTTCTATGTCTGGTTCTAACTGTTGCTTCTTGACCTGTATACAGATTTCTCAGGAGGCAGATAAGGGGGTCTGGTATCCCCATCTCTTTAGGAATTTCCCACAGTTTATTGTGATCCACACAGTCAAAGGCTTGGGCATAGTCAATAAAGCAGAAGTAGATGTTTTCCTGGAACTCTCTTGCTTTTTCTATGATCCAGTGGTTGTTGGCAATTTGATCACTGGTTCTCAGGTATGTGAAAGACAATGAAAACAAAGCTTGATTGAGAAATCATATGCTTCTGCGGGGGTTTCCTGTATGGCATTAGTGGTAAAGAATCTGCCTGCCAGTGCAGGAGACATAAATGTTCATTCTATCCCTGGATCAGGAAAATCCCCTGGAGGAGGGCAGACAACCTACACCAGTTTTATTGCCTGCAGAATGCAATGGACAGAGGAGTCTAGTAGGCTACAGTCCACGGAGTCACACAGAGTTGGGTACAAATGAACTGGCTTAGTACTCATGTATGCAAAGCTTCTGGGGGAAACAAATAATAAAATAGTGATAGCTAGCAGAAAGCACAAACTTTTGTTATGTGATGCTTCCTACCTGTAGGATCTTCCTTCATTCTTAGGAACAAAGCATGAAGAAATCAACCTTCTCCTGTTAATAAGGCACTAAATTGAGAACAGTTTATTTCAGTTCAGTTCAGTTCAGTTCAGTCACTCAGTCGTGTCCGACTCTTTACGACTCCATGAATCGCAGCACGCCAGGCCTCGCTGTCCATCACCATCTCCCAGAGGTCACTCAGACTCACGTCCATGGAGGCCATGATGCTATCCAGCCATCTCATCCTCGGTCGTCCCCTTCTCCTCCTGCCCCCAATCCCTCCCAGCATCAGAGTCTTTTCCAATGAGTCAATTTTTTGCATGAGGTGGCCGAAGTTCTGGAGTTTCAGCTTTAGCATCATTCCTTCCAAAGAAATCCCAGGGCTGATCTCCTTCAGAATGGACTGGTTGGATCTCCTTGCAGTCCAAGGGACTCTCAAGAGTCTTTTCCAACACCACAGTTCAAAAGCATCAATTCTTCGGCGGTCAGCCTTCTTCACAGTCCAACTCTCACATCCATACATGACCACAGGAAAAACCATACTTCCCTAAAAAATTAAGTCAAGCTTACCTTGCCTGAGGTGGTCATTGAGATCTGAATCCCACTCCCATGGCCTCATAAAGCATTGTGTAAAGGAGGACCACGTACCCAGGCAGGCAGAGACTGGGGAGGTGTGCTTTTCCTTCCTTAACTACTTATTTAGTGAAAATCCAACTGAGGGAATTTTGTCTTCTTTTCCTTTGTTCTCTTTTCATCCAGTTCTAGTGGTGAGTGGGTGGTGGGAATAACCAAAAGCAAGCAGGAGAAAGCTGTAGAATATAAGTTAATGCTATGTGCACACACATATAATCATATAATACAGATTACCAGAAACTGACGGGTGTTAACAGGAAGAGCCTTCCCTTAGCTGTCAACCCAACAAAAACACAACAATGACTGTTCATTTTGGGTATTAGTCTGTGATTGTCCTTCCATGTCTACAGGTTTTCCTTTCATCTCCTGTGTTTTTGAATTCCTTCTTTGAAAGCTTCTCTTGTCTCTGGGATATGACAGCCAATGTGATAGGCAACATCTCAGTGCTTTAAAAATCTGCTTCAATTTCTTGTTATTTTTCCTTGGCTCCCTTCTTCTGCATTCTGTGGACTTATGCTCTGGCACAGATCAGTCTGGGACTGCACATTAGTAATAAAAGATTGGATTTGTCTAAGGAAGTGGTTAATCCTATTGTATTAGTTAACATTATGAAATAGTTATGAAAAAATACTGCAAAGCAATTGGAAACATCCCTCAATATTTTGTCATGAAAGAATACTAGAACCTTAAAAAGTACTATAATAAAGGTGTGTTGTTGTGCACATACTAATATGAACCCAAATCAAAGATTATTTATTATATGGTATACAAAGTAATACAGTGTTTAGGAGAAAGAAGCAGAATGAAAGGCACAGCCCCTGTTTTTATGGATACAGAGTGTAATTACAGACAGAAGCAAATATCTAGTTACAGAGGTTGAGCATCTTGGTTTGGTAATGATACAGTAATAATCATACAGAAGATAAAAATTATTTTTATTTGGTAAGATAAGAGAAAACTTTACAGAGAGGTAACATTTGAGTAGAGATTTACAAAATTGTAGCATATAAAATTGAGATTAGTAGGGTAGTTTATCCAACATGAAAGAAAAAATATGGAAGAAATAAGAAACTAAATGATTAGAGAATTGGAAATTATCCATGTGCTTCATTTTTTTCTTTAAGGAATAGTTATTGAACACTTGCAAACAGTATTTTATAAAATAGGATGAGCCTTATTGCCTAGTGTAGAATATAAACTTTAAAGAAATGAGAAATTATGATTGTAATAAGTGCTATGTAAAGCATATGCCACTGTGTTTTCATAGGCCCGTACTTGGTCAACTCAGGGTGGAGGAGCAGAGAAATCCATCTGATAAAGAGATTTATTATTAAGTTAGAAATGCTGTTTATATTTTGCCATGTTTATTTTATCCTTTTTACTAAATTTTATTTATTTATTTTTTTTTAATTTTATTTTTACTTCATTTTACTTTACAATACCGTATTGGTTTTGCCATACATTGACTAAATTTTAAAAGTAACCTATAGACACTGGCATTTCACCTGGGTCTCCTACTCAGCGGGCAGATTCTTTACCATCTGAACCACCAGGAAAGCCCTAGTGTAGGTTTTCTAATTATCAGTTATTTTAAACTTGATCTCTGGGTTAATGTAGTAAAAATTAAAATATTAATCACTCAGTTGTGTCCAACCCTTTGTGACACTATGGATTTAGCCCCCAGCCTCCTCTGTCCATGGAATTCTCCAGGCAAGAATACTGGAATGGGTTGCCATTTCCTCCTCCAGGGGATCTTCCCAACCCGGGGATGGAACCCAAGTCTCCTGCATTGCAGGCAGATTCTTTATTGTCTGAGCCACCAGGAAAGCCACTGGGTTAATATAGAACTAGCAAGATCTCTTCAATGTGAGGTTATATTTTACTCCCCAAACCAGCAATTAGGCTGAGACAATATCTCACCTCCATGTGAAGTCCAGTTATCAATTGACCTTTGACCTAATATTTTTAGTGTGTAATAATTATACTTGGTTATCACTTCTACAAGTGCTTCCCTGGTGGCTCAGTGGAAAAGAATCCACTTGCAAATGCAGGAGACTCAAATTTGATTCCTGGGTCAGGAAGATATCCTGGAGAAGGAAATGGCAACTCACTATAGTATTCTTCCCTAGGAAATTCCATGGACAGAGGAGACTGGCAGGCTATGTCCATTGTGTTGCAAAAGAATAGTAGAACTTAGTGACTAAACCACCACCATCATCACCTTTTTATTTATGTATCTTTCATTATATGAGTGACCTCTATTTATTTATTTGTTTCTATACTATGGACTCCAATAGTATAGTACATTCCAGAGTAATCTTATTCATCATACAAGAACCAGTTGATTTTTTTCCTTACATGAAGCTTTAGTGACTAAACAATAGCCAGTTCTACTACTACAGTTGCAAAATTGTGGTTTTCTATCACTCAACATTTACATTAGCTTATAATTTTTAAAGAAGTTCTTTGTGATGTCAGTATTTGAAGATATTTGATAACCTTGAAACACAACTTTTACTGAAAAGGTATCACAAAGACTATTTTTTCCCTTATAAATACCAGTGATTCAAATGAGTAGTTTACTAGTTAATTTGATGAAACAATTTTAAGTTAGGAATAAAGGGAGGAGTTATAAGTGGAAAAGAAGTTTTTCAGACAATACTGCAGTCTGCCAGGCTCTTCTGTCCATGGGATTCTCCAGGCAAGAATATTGCAGTGGATTGCCAAGCCTTTCTTCAGGAAATTTTCCTGACTCAGGGATTGAATACACATTTCTTGTGTCTCCTGCATTGCAGGTGAATTCTTTCCCCATTAAGCCCCCTGAAAACCCCTTTTAGACAATAGGAACAACATTTCAGAGCGTAGATTTTTTTTTGTTTTTTAAAGGACATATTTCATCAAAGGAAACAAAAGAATGTATGAGGATTGGTTGGGGAAAGCAAAATAATACTAGGACAAATGAGGTCCTAATTGTGGCCTTATAGCTGAAGGTAAGGATTTTGTCTTCATATCTATGTAGTTACAAAATCACTTAAAGATTTTAAGCAACAGAGCCAAATGTGCAGATATGCATATTTTCACCTAGTTCCATTTTTTTCTCTTACTGTCTCTATTTTTTAAATTGAGGCTGGTCATACCCAATGGCACCCCACTCCAGTACTCTTGCCTGGAAAATTCCATGGACGGAGGAACCTGGTAGGCTGCAGTCCATGGGGTCGCGAAGAGTAGGACATGACTGAGCGACTTCCCTTTCACTTTTCACTTTCATGCATTGGAGAAGGAAATGGCAACCCACTCCAGTGTTCTTGCCTGGAGAATCCCAGGGACGGGGGAGCCTGGGGAGCCATCTATGTGGTTACACAGAGTCGGACACAACCGAAGTGACTTAGCAGCAGCACCAGGAGCATACATAGAATAAAATGCACAGATTCTTAATGTACACCTTCATGAATTTTCTCAAATCAATACATTCATGGAACCACCACCCAGATCTACATAAAGAATATTTCAAACTCCTGAAAGGTTTTGTCATGCACTTTCCCAGTCAGTACTCCTGCTATACCATTCTCAGGATTGATGCTAAGGACTCCTGCCTCCTGGTATACACATCTTTATATAATACCCTTGCACAATAAATAAGGTTGGGTTTTCTAGTCTCCATGTTTTGCTTTGTTGTTACAGATAAGATAGGGGTTGCATTGAATATATAGATCTCTTTGGGTAGTATGGACACTTTAATAATATTATTTATCCCTATATAAGAATACAGAATACCTCTCCATTTACTTGGTCTTCATTTACTCATCAGTGTATTATAATTTTAAGTGCACAAGTATTTCAATTCCTTGGTTAAATTTATTTCTAGTATTGTTTATTTTTGATGCTATTGTTAATGAAAGAAGTGAAAGTGAAGTCATGAAGTCGTGTCCAACTCTTTGTGACCCCATGAACTGTAGCCTACCAGGCTCCTCCATCCATGGGATGTTCCAGGCAAGAATACTGAAGTGGGTTGCCATTTCCTTCTCCATCAATCCACTCAGATCAAGCCCAGGTCTCCCGCATTGTAGACAGATGCTTTACCATGTGAGCCACAATTATCTTAAATTCTCTTTTACATAGTTCATTGTTAATGTACAGAAATGTATGTTTTTTTATCCTACAACTTCACTAAATTCATTTATTTGTTCTAACAGTTTGGGGTAAAGTTTTTAGAGTTTTCTTATAAGATCATGTTATCTGCATAGATAACTTTACTTTTACTTCTCCTATTTGGATGACTTTTATTTATGTTTCTTTCATAACTCTGGGGCTAGGACTTTCAGTACCATGTTGCATAAAAGTGGTGGACTGGGCATTCTTGTCTTGTTTCTAATCTGAAAGGAAAATCTTACATCTTGTCATTGTTGAGTGTGATGTTTGCTGTGGTTGTCACATATGAACTTTACTTTGTTCAAATACTTTCCCACTCTTTTGAGAGTTTTTCATCATGAAAAGATGTTGGGTTTTTTAAACTGCTTTTTCTGCATCTATTGAAAGCATCATAATATTTTAAAACTTTATTAAAATTGTATATTACATTTATTAATTTGAAATATCTTCACATTCCAAGGGTAAGTGCCACATGATCATAGTGCATGATCCTTTTAATTTGATACAGAATGTTGTTTGCTAACATTTTGTTAAAGATTTTTACATCTATATTCATAAGGTATACTGGCCTTTAGTTTTCTCTTCTTGTACTGTCGTCTGGTTTTGGTTTCAGAGTAATGTTAGCATAATAAAATGAGTTTGAAAGTATTAATTCCTGTTCAAATTTTTTTAACTTGAGAAAAAGGGCATTACTTTTTCCTTAAATATTTCATAGAAATCATTAGTGAAGCCACCTGACCCTTAGTTTTGTTTATTGGGAGATTTCTGATTGAATCTCTTTTTTAGTATTGATCTGTTCAAATTTTCTATTATTTCATGATTCAGTTTGGATAAGCTGCATGTTTTTAGGAATGTTATCTATTTCTTCTAAGTTATCTAGCTTGTTGGCACATGAATGTTCATAGTAGTCTCTTATCCTTTTTATTTCTGTGGTATCAGTTTTGATGCTCCTCTTTCCTATAATTTTACTAATTTGAATCATCTCTGTTTTTCTTAACATATCTAAAGGTTTTAGTAACTTTATTTAGCATCCTTATTGAAGAATTCAGACTTAAATTCAAGAAAGTAGGGAAAACCACTAGACCATACAGGAATGACCTAAATCAAATCCCTTATGATTATACAGTGAAAGTGCAAAATAGATTCAAGGGATTATATCTGACAGACAGAGTGCCTGAAGAACTATGGACAGAGGTTCATGACATCGTACAGGATGCAGTGATCAAGACCATCACCAAGAAAAAGAAATGCAAAAAGGCAAAATGGTAGTCTGAGGGGGCCTTAAAAATAGCTGAGAAAAGACATAAAAGGGAAAGGAGGAAAGGAAAGATATATCCATTTGAATGCAGAGTTCCAAAGAATAGCAAGGAGAGATAAGAAAGCCTTTCTCAGTGATCAGTGAAAAGAAATAGAGGAAAACAATAGAATGAGTAAGACTAGAGTTCTCTTTAAGAAAATGAGAGATACCAAGGGAACATTTCATGCAAAGATGGGCACAATAAAGGACAGAAATTGTATGGACCGAAAAGAAGCAGAAGATATTAAGAAGAGGTGGCAAGAAGACACAGAAGAACTGTGCAAAAAAGATCTTCATGACTCAGACAACCATGATGGTGTGATCACTCACCTAGAGCCAGACATCTTGGAATGTGAAGTCAAGTGGGCCTTAGGAAGCATCACTATTAACAAAGTTAGTGGAGGTTATGGAATTCCAGTTGAGCTATTTCAAATCCTAAAGGATGATGCTATGAAAGTACTGCACTAAATATGCCAGAAAATTTGGAAAATTCAGCAGTGGCCTCAGGACTGGAAAAGGTCAGTTTTCATTCCAATCCCAAAGAAGGTCCGTGCCAAAGAATGCTTAAACTATCTCACAATTGCACTCATCACACATGCTAGCAAAGTAATGCTCAAAATTCTCCAAGCCAGGCTTCAACAGTATATGAAACGTGAACTTCCAAATGTACAAACTGAATTTTAAAAAAGCAGAGGAATGAGAGATCAAATTGTCAACATCTGTAGGATCAACAAAAATTAAGAGTTCCAGAAAAACATCTACTTCTGCTTTATTGATTACACCAACGCCTTTGACTGTGTGGATCACAACAAACTGGAAAATTCTTCAAGCGATGATAATAACAGACCACCTGACCTGACTTCTGAGAAATTGGTATGCAGGTCAAGAAGCAACAGTTAGAACTGGGCATGGGAAAATAGACTAGTTCCAAACCAGAAAAGGAGTACATCAAGGCTGTATATTGTCACCCTCCTTATTTAACTTATATGCAGTGCACATCATGAGAAATGCTGGGATGGATAAAGCACAAACTGGAATCAAGATTGCTGGGAGAAATATCAATAACCTCAGATATGCAGATGACACCATAATTATAGCACAAAATGAAGATGAACTAAAAAGCCTCTTGATGACAGTGAAAGAGGAGAATGAAAAAGTTGGTTTAAAACTCAGCATTCAGAAAAGTAAGATCATGGCATCCGGTCCCATCAGTTCATGGCAAATTGATGAAGAAACAATGGAAACAGACACTTTGCTTTCTTGGGCTCCAACATCACTGCAGATGGTGATTGCAGCCATGAAATTAAAAGATGCTTGCTCCTTGGAAGAAAAGCTATGACTAACCTAGGAAACAGAAACTGCAGTCACTCAGTTGTCTGACTCTGCAATCCCATGGACTATAGCCTACTAGGCTCCTCCATCCATGAGATTTCCAGGGAAGAGTACTGGAATGAGTTGCCATTTCCTTCTCCAGGGAATCTTCTCAACCCATGGATCAAACCACATCACCCACATTGCAGGCAGACACTTTACCATCTGTCTGACCAACCTTGACAGCATATTACAAAGCAGAGATATTACTTTGGCAACAAAGGTCCATCTAGTCAAAGCTATGGTTTTTCCAGTAGTCAGGCATGGATGTGAGAGTTGGACTATAAATAAAGCTAAGTGCTGAAGAATTGATGCTTTTGAACTGTGATGCTGGAGAAGACTCTTGAGAGTCCCTTGGACTGCAAGGAGATCCAACCAGTCCATCCTAAAGGAAATCAGTCCTCAATATTCATTAGAAGGACTGATGCTGAAGCTGAAGCTCCAATACTTTGGCCACCTGATGCAAAGAACTGACTCACTGGAGAAGACCCTGATGCTGAGAAAGACTGAAGGCAGGAGGATAAGGGGATGACAGAGGATGAGATGGCTGGATGGCATCATCGAATTGATAGACATGAGTTTGAACAAACTTCGGGAGTTGGCAATAGACAGGGAGGCCTGGCATGCTGTAGTTCATGGGGTCACAATGATTGGACACAACTGAGTGACTGAACTGAACTGAACAAGAGGCTAGGCAAAAGGTAAGATAGTTTATCATTGAAGTTAGGAAGGAAGATTCAAGTGACTGGGAAGGAGATTTGTAAATATGTGGAATAATAGGAAAGCACATGACCTTCCATAATGCTCTGAGGGACACACTGTCTGACTCTTTCAGAAGGGGGAAGGATGAAAAAGAGGAATGTGTAACAACCTCTACTTCTCTACATGCTGAAATTCAGAGAACAGACTTATTCTCCTACCTTAAACAATAAAACATGACAAAACATAACATTGTTTTGAAATATGGGATGATAAATAGTGCAGGACTAATTCTTAAGCAAAGGGAAACATGGCAAACCCCAGGACTGTACCAGGTTTCTATCCAGAAACAATTTCTGAATCTTGGCGCAGTAAAGAGGAACCAAAACAGAGCCAATAGTCTTCCTTAGTTGAGGAGACAGAGATCAAAGTTCAGGAAAACTGCTGCAGGCAGACTTTGGAAGGCAGAATGCTGAAAAGAAGGGCATCATGAAGAGAGAACCCCAGAAATAAGAATGGGGTCTCATTGACCCTTTTGCTGAAAACCTATCAACACTTGCACAGAGTGAAAACTCATGAAGGAGGTGGGAGTCCAGGAATCGTTAAAGTTCACAAGTCCTGGTTTTCAAGAGGACTGGGAAATTTGTGAGTTCCAGCCAGTGGAGACCATTTTGGACAATATTTAAATATCAATCAGTGAAGACACAAGACAGATCAATTCTTATTAGTAAGAAGACAATTCTGTTGGTCTATTTCTACTCCAGTGCTCTCTGTTGTGTCAGTTCAAGTTATCAAGTCTACAACATTTTTTATTTCTTTCTCTTTCCATATCTGTTTCTTCCCCCCTTACAAAAGTTAATCCCAAAGGCAGTCCTTAATAAACTTTAAATTTTGTCTTGGAGTCTGCTTCTTAGAGATTCCAAAATGTGATAGCAATTGTGTTTGTGAATGTGGTTGATTTACCCCAATCTTACTAAAATTTTTTATTAAACAAATAATGTAATTACTATAACATTAGAAGTGAATAGTATACTAGCTTGATTTTTATTATTTTTTATAGCTACTATTGTAGAGATTAAAAAGCTATGAGTCCAAAAGTGAAGAGGAAGAAGACACAAATAGAAGTGACATTTATTGAACATTTATTATGTGTCAGCATTATAATGTAGAACCTAACCCTTGTGTACTGTCCAACTAATCTATACAACACTCTTCAGAGAACAAAAGCATATCACTGTTAATAGATGAAGAAACTGAGACTCAGAAGTAAATGTCCAGGCTAGTAAAAAAAAAAAAAAATAGTGAAGGACAGAAACAATGTTTTAATCCAAATGTCTGACTTCAAATATCTGTCTGCTTCACTAATCAAAACTGCCTTATGTGCAGTTGTAAAGAAAATATAAATTGAATCAAGCACCTTCTAGTCCAAATTTAGTTTTTTTCAATGTGCATCTACTGGTCAAAGTATATACTTCCCCATCTACTACTCATCTCAAATTAGTTTTATAGTGTAACAAGTTTTAGTTAATTCTCAAGCATATCCACAAAAGTTTTACCCATTTTATGTAAATGAAAGTATTCAAATAAATATATGATTAATTAGGAAAATGATTCAAACTAAACTCTAATAATGGTCATTTAAAACATTTTCAATTCAACCTCTGCTTTTTTCCTATAATTTGCAGGTTTTTGTAGACTGTTTTCTGCATTTGCAGAAACATTTTCTGACCCAAATATCTTGTGTTTTTATTTAACTTTTGACAACTGACTCTAATTTTATTTTATATTTTGGGGGCATGTCTATCTTAATTATTGGCACATAGTATCTTCTCTGTCCAGATATCATAACTGACTTTTTTCACTTTGAGAGACACTCCAGTTTTCCTCCCAGAGTCCATAGCTTGAAATCCTTTGCTGAGAATCATGAGTGCAAATTTATAATACAAAGATAACATGTGATATAACTGGGTGTAAAAAGTTATATGCTCAGAATGAATACAATATGTAAGTTTATAACAAGATAGTACAAAGTAGTTTTATGAAATTACAGATATACTAACAAATTTTTGTGGGAATCAACAGGCAGTCAGCAGGGTCATTTTGTTCTTACAATGCTGCCTATAAAGAAAAGAATCACGGATGCAAATGAAAGGTAGGGAAGAAGATTGCAATGTGCCTGGAAACTTATAGCCTCTTTTTAAGAATAAGGCAGTAGAGTGGGACTTTAACCACTAAAGCGTTTTTCCTAAATAGTGTTGAAAATGCTGGATCTTTCACCAGACTTGAAATGCTCTTAGTTTATAAGACAGTTCTCTAGGCTAATAAAGTAATGTAACATTTTAGTTTAGGAATGTATTATAGTATCTAAGATTTGATTAGATAGTGTGATTTAAGGTTTAATCATGATGGTGTGATCACTCACCTAGAGCTAGACATCCTGGAATGTGAAGTCAAGTGGACCTTAGGAAACATCACTATGAATAAAGCTAGTGGAGGTGATGGAATTCCAGTTGAGCTATTTCAAATACTAAAAGATGATGCTGTCAAAGTGCTGCACTCAATCTGCCAGCACATTTGGAAAACTCAGCTGCAGCCACAAGAATGGAAAAGGTCAGTTTTCATTCCAATCGCAAAGAAAGGCAATGCCAAAGAATGCTCAAGCTACCAAACACTTGCAGTCATCTCACACACTAGAAAAGCAATGATCAAAATTCTCCAAGCCAGGCTTCAACAGTGCATGAACCATGAACTTCCCGATATTCAAGCTGGATTTAGAAAAGGCAGACAAACCAGACAGCAAATTGCCTTCATTTGTTGGATCATAGAAAAAGTAAGAGAGTTCCAGAAAAACATCTACTTATGCTTTATTGACTATGCCAAAGCCTTTGACTGTGTGGATCACAATAAAGTGTGGAAAATTCTGAAAGAAACAGGAATACCAGACCACCTGACCTGCCTCTTGAGAAATCGGTATGCAGGTCAGGAAGCAGAAGTTTGAACAGGACATGGAACAACAGACTCGTTCCTAATAGGAAAAGGAATACGTCAAGGCTGTATATTGTCACCCTGCTTAACTTTTATGCAGAGTACATCATGAGAAACTCTGGGCTGGATGAAGCACAAGCTGGAATCAAGATTTCCAGGAGAAATATCAATAACCTCAGATATGCAGATGGCACCACCCTTATGGTAGAAAGTGAAGAAGAACTAAAGAGCCTCTTGATGAAAGTGAAAGAGGAGAGTGAAAAAGTTGGTTTAAAGCTCAACATTCTGAAAATGAAGATCATGGCATCTGGCCCTATCACTTTATGGCAAATAGATGGGGAAACAGTGCAAACAGTGGCTGACTTTATTTTGGGGGGCTCCAAAATCACTGCAGATGGTTATTGCAGCCAAGAAATTAAAAGACGCTTACTCCTTGGAAGGAAAGTTATGACCAACCTAAACAGCATATTAAAAAGCAGAGACATTACTTTGCCAACAAAGGTCCATCTAGTCAACACTATGGTTTTTCCAGTAGTCATGTGTGGATGTGAGAGTTGGACTATAAAGAAAGCTGAGCATCAAAGAATGATGCTTTTGAACTGTGGTGTTGGAGAAGACTCTTGAGAGTCCCTTGGACTGCAAGGAGATCCAACCAGTCCATCCCAAAGGAGATCAGTCAGGAGTGTTCATTGAAAGGACTGATGTTGAAGCTGAAACTCCAATACGTTGGCCACCTGATGTGAAGAGCTGACTCATTGGAAAACACCCTGATGCTGGAAAAGATTGAAGGCAGGAGGAGAAGGGGACAACAGAGGATGAGATGGTTGGATGGCATCTCTGACTCAATGGACATGAGTTTGGGTAAACTCCGGGAGTTGGTGATGGACAGGGAGGCCTGGCGTTCTGCAGTCCATGGGGTTTCAAGGAGTCAGACCTGACTGAATGACTGAACTGAACTGAACCGAAGATTTGATTGACTGTCATTTCAATAATAGCTGACAGCACCTTGCTGTCTATAACTAAGCAGAAAACAGTTTGGGACATTAGGCTTAATACTTCTGAAACAATTTCTAATGAGTTGATGAATTGTGTAAGTTTTTTTAAGTGGATTTTTCTTTTAATTGGAGGTTAATTACTTTACAATATTTTTCTGGCAGAAAACAACATGAATCAGTCATAACTATATATATTTATATACGTGTATGTATGTATGTGTGTGTATATATACCTCCTCCATCTTGAGCCTCCCTCCAACCTCCCCCACCACCCCACCACTCTCGGTCATCGCAGAGTGCCGGACTGGGCTCTCTGTGTTATATAGCAGCTTCCCACTATCTATATATTTTACACATGGTAGTGTATACAGGTCAATGCTACTTTTCCATGTTGTCCCACCCTCTCTGTCCCCCAGATGTGTTCACAAGTCCATTCTCTACATATGCATCTCCTTTCCTTCCCTGCAAATAGGCTCATCAGTACCATTTATCTAGATTCCATATATATAGGTTAATATATGGTATTTGTTTTTCTCTTTCTGACTTACTGCACTCTGTATAACCGGCTCTAGGTTCATCCACTTTGTTCATTTTATGGCTGAGTAATATTTCATTGTATATATGTACCACAAATTCTTTATCTATTCATTTTTTGATGGACATCTAGGTTGCATCCATGTCCTGGCTATTATAAATAGTGCTGCAGTGAACACTGGGGTACATAAGTCTTTTTGAACTATGGTTGAAGGCAATGGCATCCCACTCCAGTACTCTTGCCTGGAAAATCCCATGGATGGAGGAGCCTGAAAGGCTGCAGTCCATGGGGTTGCTGAGGGTCAAACACGACTGAGCAACTTCACTTTCACTTTTCACTGTCATGCATTGGAGAAGGAAATGGCAACCCACTCCAGTGTTCTTGCCTGGAGAATCCCAGGGATGGGGGAGCCTGGTGGGCTGCCGTCTATGGGGTCGCACAGAGTAGGACATGACTGAAGTGGCTTATCAGTAGCAGTAGCAGGATATGTGCCCAGTTGTGGGATTGCTGGGTCATACAGTAGTTTCATTTCTAGTTAGTTAAGGAATCTCCATAGTGGCTGTATCGATTTGCATTCCCATCAATAGTGCAAGAGGGCTCCCTTTTCTCTACATCCTCTCCAGCATTTATTTGTAGATTTTTTGATGATGGCCATTCTGACCGGTAGGAGGTGATAACTCACTGTAGTTTTGATTTACATTTCTCTAATAATGAGCCATGTTGAGCATCTTTTCATGTGTTTATTGGCCATCTGTATGTCTTCTCTGGAGAAATGTTTGTTTAGAACTTCTGACCATTTTTTGATTGGCTTGCTTGATTTCCTAATATTTAGTTGCCTATATATTTTGAAGATTAATACTTTGTCCACTGCTTCATTTGCAATTATTCCCCCATTCTGAAGGTAGTCTTTTCATCTTGTACTATTTTCTTTCTTGTTGGTTTTATAATTCATGAAGTTTCAGAGCGTTAAAAAATCATACATAAACAGCCTTTTAAACCGGCCCCAAAACTTAGGAATTTATCTAGAAGTTACTCAGATATAGGCAAAACTTATTTCATTTCCTAGAGTTTTGTCTGTGTATGCTTGACCTGGAATTTGTGATCTTAAAAATTAAGTTTATGCTGAAGTTAATGGACCCAAGTATATTTGTCTAATGAGTTTTGATACTTTAGGCAGTTTTGCCTGAAGAGGATGATGCTTAACCAAAGGAAGAAAACTCTAAGGGTAAAATTTTGGAGACTGTAGTGATTCTGAAATTTAAAAAAAAAAAAATTATAACAGACTACGTACTCAGCAGGGCTTCCCAGGTGGCACTAGTGATCAAGAATCCGCCTGCCAATACAGCAGATGCAAGAGACAGGTTAAATCCCTGGGTCAGGAAGATACCCTGGAGAAGGAAATGGAAACCCACTCCAGTGTTCTTACCTGTAAAATTCCAATAACAGAGGGGCTTGAAGGGCTATAGTCCATGAGGTCGTGAAGAGTTGGACACATTTAAGCGACTGAGCATGCACAAACACACACACACTCAGCACACCTGAACAAATGAACTTTTTTTTCTTCTTCCAGTCAGTGTAGTAGCATATTGCTAATATATTCTCTTTATCTGTCTTTACTTGGTGGATAATTTCAGAAAATAATGACTTGCAACTTCAAGCATTTAAAAATATATCTAAACGATATGAACATATTTTTAAATATACTATTCTTGTAAGGCATGGTGAAAATTACTATTTTTGCTAGCTGAAGCACAAATTCTTCTTATGGGAAGAATAGTCTTTATTGAGTAAAATCTCTTAATGTATCTCTTGAAGGCCCATGATGTGGTCTGATGGCATGAGTTGGAAGGAGACTAGGAAGAAATGTTCAAATTCTCTGCAAAAGAAGAAAACAAACATATAGGACTTGGAGACCACTGAGGGTACCTAGATTCAGGAGAGTCTGGGGTCTGATTAGTTAAATGATTAAAGAGTGGAGAATTCTACATTTTAAAATTATCCACTGTGTAGTCTGATGAGATATTTCTCCCACCTGCTAAACATTTCTGCATGAAAACACTAGTATTCCCAATTGCCTTGCAGGCTTGCCTTTTAGGGTGTATCAAGACAAGTTAGTTCCATGTATTTCACTTGGAGAGTAAATGAACAAGAGGGTGAATGAATTGATGGCTATACTTGTTTGCATTCTCTAGGAAGATGTTCATAATTATACAAGTTATATTCAAATATTGAAAGGCCACAGAAGCCCTAAAGATACGTAGGCCAATTCACAACTCCATTAAGTGGCCCATGGCTATTAGGCTATGTGAGTGCTTAGGTTTGCCTTTGGCAGTTTTTGGTCTTTCTGCTGGTTGTCAGTTTTACTTACAGCTCCAGGCACTATGTCTATTGGCTGTGTCCAATTTTCTTCAGTGAAATAAAACTGCCTGTGTGAGTTGAGAACATAGGTAGTAAAAGTTATTTAAAAAATAATATCAAACATGAGTAATTAGTTTGTGACATAGGTCTGGAACTGTGTGTGATTTTGTAAGTAAATTGCATAATTTTCAGCCCATGGTCTATATTTTGATTGCTCAGGTGGCTGCTTTTTTCTTTTTTGTTGTCTTTCGGATATATTCTTCATCGTTGAGATTACTCATTAAATAGGAAGAGATCCAATATGAAAATACCTTGGAATGATCCAAGGGCACATTGGAAATAAGAAAAAAATTCCAGGAATAAAAGGCTTGGGAGGAAGAAGTCTTGGAAAATGAAGATAGTAATAATTCTTTCCATAAATAGAAAATAACTATTGATAGTGATATATGTACTTGTATAAAATTTACTTCAGATTAGAATTTTTTGGAGTGAGACATTTGAATGCAATGAAGAGAAATGTGAATATTATTCCTTATCTTAGCTAACATATACAGAATTATTTAATGGGTGCTGAAAAAAGGTACCATCCTGAAAATCACATTTTTTGTTATTGTTATTGCTTAAAGATATCACTGTCAAAATGAATATTAAAGAGAAGTAAATTCAGTAAAAGTGAGCAGAACAACACATTAACATGTCTTAAAAATAGTTCTGTGTGTGGGAGAGAAGATGGTTGCTCTAAACTTCATTAAGCCGATTGTTGAAAAGACATCTGGAAGCTGATATACTAGGGGAGGCCAGGCAATAAACATGCATTGCTATTTTACGTTAAAATGCAGTCATTTAAGCTAGATTTGCTTGAATAAAATGCATTTTTAGTACTTGCAAACTGAGTTGTTTCCCTGGATCACTGTTGGTATGGGGGGAGGACAAGAGAGATAAGAGGTGAAGGGGGTGCTCAGTTTCCAAGCAGGACAGAGACAATTGAGTGATGGGCGATCATAGGCCAGCTCCCCAAAGTAGAGCCATCTAGGTCTGAAATTACACTCGTGAGCAACTTTATTATTTCTTCAAGAATTATAAGCTCATTGAAGGTAAAAAACTGTCATTTTTTGTATTTCTACCAACCAAAATAATAAGTATTTGGTGAAAATAAAATAATGAATATTTCCCAGTAAATAAAACATAAAAGTTTTATTGTAAAAGATGTCATTCAGAATTGGATACAGTGGGTGTTTAAAAAAAATTTTTTTTTTTTTTTTTTGGCAAAATAGCAAAACTTTCCAGGACCACTATATGCATTGTTTCAATCAATGAAGGATTAGAACTTATTGTTATAAAGGTAAATAAGAGTAACTGCTTTCAAGAAATTTAAAAGCCACTTGAGCCAAATTATGAGTATACTAATTTTTTTCTTCTTGGAACTTCATATCTAATAATCCTTTAACATTAATTTACTATTTATGCATGGAAAGTGAAGTCTTCTATTCAAGGATAAAGTTGATGTAAAAGTACATATCCAAAGACATTTTGTGAACTTTCATATTGCCAAAGACCCACCACAAGGCTGGTTTGAGGCTACAGCATGATATATAGGATTCCACCACTCCAAAAAAATTTTAAACCAAAGCAGTAGAATTAGGTTTATTTATTAATATGAACCCTCATGCTGTTACGCTATGATCTTTTGTACAACTTCTGCCTAAATGAAAAACTTTCTTTTAATTCTGGTAATGAGCATCAAACAGTAATCATGAATGTACTTATAAGTTCAAATTCATTCATTATTTCATGGTTTTACTTCACAGAAATTTATTGAATGGATCCCAGAGTCCAGGAACTATTCTGGACAGTGGTCATTTAACAATGAATAAAAGAGATAAAAATCTTGCTTTCAAGTAATTTCTATTTTAGTTCACCCAGAGTCATCCTTCTCTTTCTGTACCATTTACACAAACATTTAATGTCTGTTCTACTTATTTATGCACCTGTGTAACTTGTCCATAATGGTCACTTTCCTGAAACTATAGTCATTTTTGTATATTCCCAGGTATTCTGAATATGCATAGATCCTCAAAGTCACCACTCATTCTTGCCTAGCTTTGGTTAACAATCTGGTTTTATTAGTTTGTCATCTCTCTGTGTGTCTTCTTTTGCTGTCATCAAAGCACATGTTTAAAGGGCTTAATATTTTTTCTATTTTAAAGCAGCTTTTTAAAAAATATATACAAATGAGTTTCTTTTAAAAGTATTACCAGAGATTATGCTCAGCATAATTCTCCTTGACCCTGACTCCTACTTCAATTACAGAGCACTTTTGCTTTCTATTTTATACATCCCTCTACTGTTTGAAGTTTCACAAGCATGTATTGCTTTTGCTATTCAGGGAAAACAATAAAGATATTAAAATTTTGAGTAAGCTTCTAAGGGGATATGTCAAGCAAATATATCCTCAAAAGGGGTTTCCAAATATTAAATTTAATTTATATGAGTTATTGAGAGAACTTTAAGAAGTTTAATTAAGTTTTTCTTATGAAGAATAGAGATGATAAGAAAAACATTTTCCCAACCACATTGCCTATATAATTAGAAATATCATGAAAGATAGAAGTGCTCATCCTCTAGAATAAATGGAATATTCTCATCCTTCAGCATGAAAATGTTAGTCTAAATAAATTACAGCAATCAAACACTTCAAGTACAAAATGAAAATTTTTGAAGGATACCATTTAAACTGTAGGGAATAGACCTCACAATCTGACTGTAATTTCAAAAGGCCCTAAATCAGATAGACAAATAGGACCAAAACATGACTCCTGATTTTATATTTCTATTCTAATTCTTATCTGTGTCATTACCCCATTTTTGAACATTTCTCAATCTTACCACATCAAGATTCCCAGTTCAAAGAATAAGGGTGGAGATAAGATGAAAACCATGGATGAAATTAACCATCTATGAGACTACTACTTTGACTATACTTTTCACTTCTTTATACTCACTGAACCCTCCAGAAATGCTTGCATATTTTGTTTTATATTTTTTCCTACTGATGTACATCTTTGTTTTTTCCAAGTAGCTCTATAACACCTGTAAGAGATCTTTGAGAATATTTTTGTACCTCCTTTCCTAGAGGAGTGCCACCTGATACAGGATAAATTTATTTGTTAAAAACAGTATTAATTTAATGAATCTTTACCATGGAAATTTAGTCAAGGGGCTGTCAGAAAAAAATAAATAAATGAAACAAGATGCCATTTAAGAAATGTTAATCTAGGACATAAAGTGCTATAATAGGAAGGAACAACATCTGACAACATGTTTCCAGTGCTTTTATATTTATTAGTCTATTTGGGGGTATTCAAAAAGTGTTTTGGTGGTTATAAAGCAAAGACAAAAGTTATAGTAACCAGCTTTAAGGATGGTGCCAGTGATGCTCACCCCTTTGTCTCACCCTCCTGCATTGAATGGAGATGACCTGCGAAGCAAGTAGAAGATTGGCGAAATTATTGGAGTTTCTGCCTTTCCATCTTGGATCATTTTCTCTGCATGAAACCAGCCACCATATCCTTAGAGTTCTCAAGCAGTCTTTTGGAGAGTTCTCTGTGGCAAGGAATAGATCCCTCCTGCCAGCAGCCAGCACCAACTAGTCAGGCATCTGAGCAAGTCCACTTAGAAATGATCCTCCAGCCACCATAAAATCTGAAGATGTCAGCAGCTCTGACCATCAACTTGACCACAACCTTATGAGAGGTCATGAGCTAGAACCTTCTAGATAAGCCACTGCACAGTCCTTATTCACAGAAGATTTATTTATTGTCTTAGACTGTTAGGTTAAGGGGCAACTTGTTACTCACTAAAAGCTAACTAATATAAGTACATTTACTAAAGAAATTACTATAACTTTTAACTTTTTTCTTTTATTCCATCACATTATAGTTAGAAAATATATTTAAAATCAGAAAAAATTCTGACACAGTCTAACTACTTCATATGAGGTTATAACCATGAGAACACTCTACAACAGGCATATTTAAATATATCTTGCTCCTGATCATTTTTTTTTATTTTTAACAATGCCAAGAGTCAACATAACAAGTCTTATTAGTGCAGAATTATGGAAACACACAGAAATAGTTTTACAGTTTTTTATTTAAAAATACCATGAATATTTAATCCAAATGATGTTAAATTAAGATGTATCTTAATTCAACAATCCAAGCTTAACATAATTTAATTTAATAAGATGTCCTCAAAATTAAAAAAGCATGAACATGAATATATGCTTACAATTTATTTGAAAACAAAGTGATTTCTATTGCTAGTTTTTGACCTGTTTTAATTAAGTGAAAGTCACGGAGTCATGTCCAACTCTTTGTGACCCATGGACTATATAATCCATGGAATTCTCCAGGCCAAAATACCCGAGTGAGTAGCCTTTCCCTTCTCCAGGGGATCTTCCCAATCCAGGGATCGAACCCAGATCTCCTGCATTGCAGGCGGATTCTTTATGAGCTGAGCCACAGGGGAAGCACTGTAATACTGGAACGGGTAGCCTATCCCTTCTCCAGGGGATCTTCCCAACCCAGGAATCTAACTGGCATTTCCTGCATTGCAGGTGGATTCTTTACCAACTGAGCTATCAGTTCATTTCAGTTCAGTCACTCAGTCCTGTCCAACTCTTTGTCACTCTTTGCCACCCGCAGAACGCCAGGCCTCCCTGTCCATCACCAACTCCCGGAGTCCACCCAAACCCAAGTCCATCGAGTCGGTGATGCCATCCACCCATCTCATCTTCTGTCATCCCCTTTTCCTCCTGTCCTCAATCTTTCCCAGCATCATGGTCTTTTCAAATGAGTCAGCTCTTCACATCAGGTGGCCAAAGTGCTGGAGTTTCAGCTTTAGCATCATTCCTTCCAAAGAAATCCCAGGGCTGACCTCCTTCAGAATGGACTGGCTTGATCTCCTTGCAGTCCAAGGGACTCTCAAGAGTCTTCTCCAACACCACAGTTCAAAAGCATCAATTCTTAGGCACTCAGCCTTCTTCACAGTCCAACTCTCACATCCATACATGACGACTGGAAAAACCATAACCTTGGCTAGACAGACCTTAGTCGGCAAAGTAATGTCTCTGCTTTTCAATATGCTATCTAGGTTGGTCATAACTTTTCTTCTAAGGAGTAAGCGTCTTCTAATTTCATGGCTGCAGTTACCATCTGCAGTGATTTTGGAGCCCAAAAAATAAAGTCTGACACTGTTTCCACTGTTTCCCCATCTATTTCCCATGAAGTGATGGGACCAGATGCCATGATCTTCGTTTTCTGAATGTTGAGCTTTAAGCCAACTTTTTCGCTCTCCTCTTTCACTTTCATCAAGAGGCTTTTGAGTTCCTCTTCACTTTCTGCCATAAGGGTGGTGTCATCTGCATAATGAGGTTATTGATATTTCTCCCGGCAATACTGATTCCAGCTTGTGTTTCTTCCAGTCCAGCGTTTCTCATGATGTACAGGGATCAAGACCATCCCCATGGAAAAGAAATGCAAAAAAGCAAAATGGCTGTCTGGGGAGGCCTTACAAATAGCTGTGAAAAGAAGAGAGGTGAAAAGCAAAGGAGAAAAGGAAAGATATAAGCACCTGAATGCAGAGTTCCAAAGAATAGCAAGAAGAGATAAGAAAGCCTTCTTCAGTGATCAATGCAAAGAAATAGAGGAAAAGAACAGAATGGGAAAGACTAGAGATCTCTTCAAGAAAATTAGAGATACCAAGGGAACATTTCATGCAAGGATGGGCTACTCTCCTCTTTCACTTTCATCAAGAGGCTTTTTAGTTCCTCTTCACTTTCTGCCATAAGGGTGGTGTCATCTACATATCTGCTTATTTAACTTATATGCAGAATACATCATGAGAAATGCTGGGCTGGATGAACCACAAGCTGGAATCAAGATTGTTGGGAGAAACATCAATAACCTCAGATATGTAGATGACACCACCCTTATGGCAGAAAGCAAAGAACTAAAGAGCCTCTTGATGAAAGTGAAAGAGGAGAGTGAAAAAGTTGGTTTAAAACTCAACATTCAGAAAACTAAGATCACGGCATCCGGTCCCATCACTTCATGGCAAATAGATGAGGAAACAATGGAAACAGTGAGAGGCTTTATTTTTGGGGGGCTCCAAAATCACTGCAGATGGTGACTGCAGCCATGAAATTAAAAGACGCTTGCTCATTAGGAGAAAAGCTATGATCAACCTGGACAGCATATTAAAAAGCAGAGATGTTACTTTGCTGACAAAGCTCCATCTAGTCAAAGCTATTGTTTTTCCAGTAGTCATGTACAGATGTGAGAGTTGGACTATAAAGAAAGCTGAAGTGAAGTGAAGTCGCTCAGTTGTGTCTGACTCTTTGCGACCCCATGGAATATAGCCTGCCAGGCTTCTCAGTCCATGGGATTTTCCAGGCAAGAGTACTGGAGTGGGTTGCCATTTCTTTCTCCATGGGATCTTCCCAACCCAGGGATCGAGCCTGGTTCTCCCGCATTGGAGGCAGATGCTTTAGCCACTGAGCCACCAGGGAAGCCCATGAGCACTGAAGAATTGATGCTTTTGAACTGTGGTGTTGGAGAAGACTCTTGAGAGTCCCTTGGATACAAGGAGATCAAACCAGTCAATCCTAAAGGAAATCCTGAATATTCATTGGAAAGACTGATGCTGAAGCTGAAGCATCAATACTTTGGCCACTTGATGCGAAGAACAGGCTCATTGGAAAAGACCCTGATGCTGGGAAAGATTGAAGGCAGGAGGAGAAGGGGACGACAGAGGATGAGATGGTGGGATGGCATCACTGATTCTATGGACATGAGCTTGAGCAAGCTCCAGGAGTTGATGATGGACAGGGAAGCCTGGCGTGCTGCAGTCCTTAGGGTTTGCAATAGTTGGACACAACTGAGCAACTAAGCTGACTGAGGGAGGTTTCTATCTTAGGGAAGCTTTTTACTGATGAAGGAACATAATACATTTGATAAATATATAGAATGTCATGTTTCCAAATGTTGCTCTCACTAAGTCTGGGAAAAATAAGAAGAGGTGAAAGACAATGAAAAAAGAGAAAACTTGAGGATTTGGGAACCTCAGTCATTAATAAACAAAGTTTATCTCATAGCAAAAATTATATCATGAGTAGCAGAACTCAAAAGAAGCAGTCAAAGAGAAATGGAGAATAAGATTATACTTTATATAATATTTATGGTATAAACAGGGTAAAGCTTCCACATCGTCACTAAATGTCACAGGGAAAGGGTTGGAAGATGTCTAAATTATATATAACTTTGTCTTCTTTAAAAGAGAAAAGAAAACTTTCTAAAAATATCTACTTCACTCATAATCCTAAAATGGCATGAAGTGGAGATAAATTGACTAATGGTAAGTAAACTAATGACGGATCCTGGAATAAAGTTTGAATTGAGTTATTTAAGTAACATTTTTTTTCTTGAAACTGTTGCATTAAAATAAGAAAATAATGCTTAAACATCTCACGTTCATGATTTGCTTTAGACTATATTATATTATATATATTACTATGTATCCTCTTATAATCTATGTATCTTATTGGCTTCCCTGGTGGGTCATATGGTAAAATATCTGCCTGCAACGCAGGAAACTCAGGTTCGATCCCTGGGTTGGGAAAACCGTCTGGAGAAGAAATGGCAACCCGCTCCAGTATTCTTGCCTGGAGAATTCCATGGACAGAGGAGCCTGGCAGGCTACACAGTCTGTAGGGTCGCAAAGAGTCAGACACCACTGAGTGACTAACGTACACACACACACATCCTATATATCTATGCTTCGGAAACCAGATCACAAATATCTGCTAATCTATATTTTAAAAACATTATTTTAGAATACTATTGTTGCCTTTAGAAGTTGAAAAAATAGTCGAGTCCCTCAGGAACACAAAAGTGAACTGAAAGAAATGCTCTGATGCATTTTGAACTTTTCAAAGTGATTCTTAAAATTTTTTAACCTCTATAGGCATACCTTAAAGAGTTTTCAAACCAGCGAAGCAGATAATCATTTGTAGCCATTATCGAAGGTACATTTAACAAAAAACCAACTGAACTTCAATGACAATATAACACTGCAACATAAACCTTTAAGAAACCTTCAGAGAAAACATTAAAATAGATTGCGTCTTAGGTGACCAGAGTTTAAATTTAGCATATGAATATGTTCCAAAGGAAAAAAGAGAACAATTTATTAAAGCTAGCTAAAATAACCCATAGAAGTCTGAAATCACAAAAGAATGTAGATGGCTAAGCTAGATCACAGGTCAAGATACAGTGGAATAAAAAGCTACATAGATGGATCTTTATCTGTCAAGAAGAAATGAAACATTTTTAAACATTTTATAAATGAGGTAACAATTTCATACTCTTTGGTTAAAGAACAACAAAAGAATTAACAAAAGAACTAACCCATATGAGTTTAAACTGCATAATAAATAGTTTTGATCCACCGACAAACAAGGTATTTGTTTTTGAATAAGATCTCTTACTGTAAAATTATGCTAACATTGAAAAAATATACAAAATCTTCCAGCTTATACATAAAGTGGCTGACATGGTGCAAATCCAAATATTCTTCAACTATCTTTACAAAAAGATTGCATGTGGTTGTTTTTAGTTTCTCTTTACAGTACAGACTTTCAGACTTTTACAGCTCATGACAAACATTGCTGCTGCTGCTGCTGCTAAGTCGCTTCAGTCGTGTCCGACTCTGTGCGACCCCATAGACAGCAGCCCACCAGGCTCCCCCGTCCCTGCGATTCTCTAGGCAAGAATATTGGAGTGGGTTGCCATTTCCTTCTCCAATGCATGAAAGTGAAAAGTCAAAGTGAAGTCGCTCAGTCGTGTCTGACTCTTCGCAACCCCATGGACTGCAGCCTACCAGGCTCCTTCGTCCATGGGATTTTCCAGGCAAGAGTACCGGAGTGGGGTGCCATTGCCTTCTCCAAATGACAAACATTAGGCAGTAATATTTGACTCAGTTAAAACACAGCACTTAGTGCCTAGTAAATTTTTTTTTCACTTTTAGATCCCTTCCCTCACTTCCCTCCAATAACAACAGATTAGATTCTGCCAGGACCACATAAATCATCTGTGTTGTCAAGCGGATGCTCCCTAAACACAGACACTTCACTGAATTTTATAAAGAAATGGCCTTGAAGAATTATAGTCCATCTTTTAATACCTTATAGGGGAAACATTCTTAATTGATTTATTCAATAATTACCTTTAGTCTCCTATTCGTTAAAAAGATCAGAACAGATCCCATTTAACAAACACTTTTCCTTTTCCTATTACTAGCAGTGTTTATTTGTAAAAGAAAAATTAACTGAGTTTCTATATGATGAAAATCTAAAGTGGCTTCAGGACAAAATCTAATTTGAGAACCTCTTGCAACAAGGAATAGAGAATCAAATTTCTAAAACAAGGCTTTGAATCAGGCAGATCTGGGTTTAAATCACTGTTATACCACATATTTGCTGTGTAAAACTTAACTTTTTTGAACCTCATCTTTTTTAATCTACAAAAAGGGGATGAAAAACAGTGGCTACCATAAAACCAGTAATATATCATATAGTGAGGATTAAATGAGATTATACATTTTAAGTGCTTACATAATGCTAGGCACATAGAGGTACTCAATGCATGTTAATTACTAATATTATTACTAGTAGGGTGTTCTTTTATATTTTTAAAATGTTATTATTTTTGACCGAGAAACTACACCCAGAATCTATCTGAACAAAAAAATATTGTACAGTACTTTAAAAATCTCATTAGAAAAGAGTATTTAACACTATGGGAAACTGTCATATAATGCAGTTACATGAAGCAAAAAGTATATAATAGAATGTATAGTGTAATTGTAAGTTCTGTCTCTTATACACATCTTGAGGGAGGTTTCTATCTTAGGGAAGCTTTTTACTGATGAAGGAACATAATACATTTGATAAATATATAGAATGTCATGTTTCCAAATGTTGCTCTCACTAAGTCTGGGAAAAATAAGAAGAGGTGAAAGACAATGAAAAAAGAGAAAACTTGAGGATTTGGGAACCTCAGTCATTAATAAACAAAGTTTATCTCATAGCAAAAATTATATCATGAGTAGCAGAACTCAAAAGAAGCAGTCAAAGAGAAATGGAGAATAAGATTATACTTTATATAATATTTATGGTATAAACAGGGTAAAGCTTCCACATCGTCACTAAATGTCACAGGGAAAGGGTTGGAAGATGTCTAAATTATATATAACTTTGTCTTCTTTAAAAGAGAAAAGAAAACTTTCTAAAAATATCTACTTCACTCATAATCCTAAAATGGCATGAAGTGGAGATAAATTGACTAATGGTAAGTAAACTAATGACGGATCCTGGAATAAAGTTTGAATTGAGTTATTTAAGTAACATTTTTTTTCTTGAAACTGTTGCATTAAAATAAGAAAATAATGCTTAAACATCTCACGTTCATGATTTGCTTTAGACTATATTATATTATATATATTACTATGTATCCTCTTATAATCTATGTATCTTATTGGCTTCCCTGGTGGGTCATATGGTAAAATATCTGCCTGCAACGCAGGAAACTCAGGTTCGATCCCTGGGTTGGGAAAACCGTCTGGAGAAGAAATGGCAACCCGCTCCAGTATTCTTGCCTGGAGAATTCCATGGACAGAGGAGCCTGGCAGGCTACACAGTCTGTAGGGTCGCAAAGAGTCAGACACCACTGAGCGACTAACGTACACACACACACATCCTATATATCTATGCTTCGGAAACCAGATCACAAATATCTGCTAATCTATATTTTAAAAACATTATTTTAGAATACTATTGTTGCCTTTAGAAGTTGAAAAAATAGTCGAGTCCCTCAGGAACACAAAAGTGAACTGAAAGAAATGCTCTGATGCATTTTGAACTTTTCAAAGTGATTCTTAAAATTTTTTAACCTCTATAGGCATACCTTAAAGAGTTTTCAAACCAGCGAAGCAGATAATCATTTGTAGCCATTATCGAAGGTACATTTAACAAAAAACCAACTGAACTTCAATGACAATATAACACTGCAACATAAACCTTTAAGAAACCTTCAGAGAAAACATTAAAATAGATTGCGTCTTAGGTGACCAGAGTTTAAATTTAGCATATGAATATGTTCCAAAGGAAAAAAGAGAACAATTTATTAAAGCTAGCTAAAATAACCCATAGAAGTCTGAAATCACAAAAGAATGTAGATGGCTAAGCTAGATCACAGGTCAAGATACAGTGGAATAAAAAGCTACATAGATGGATCTTTATCTGTCAAGAAGAAATGAAACATTTTTAAACATTTTATAAATGAGGTAACAATTTCATACTCTTTGGTTAAAGAACAACAAAAGAATTAACAAAAGAACTAACCCATATGAGTTTAAACTGCATAATAAATAGTTTTGATCCACCGACAAACAAGGTATTTGTTTTTGAATAAGATCTCTTACTGTAAAATTATGCTAACATTGAAAAAATATACAAAATCTTCCAGCTTATACATAAAGTGGCTGACATGGTGCAAATCCAAATATTCTTCAACTATCTTTACAAAAAGATTGCATGTGGTTGTTTTTAGTTTCTCTTTACAGTACAGACTTTCAGACTTTTACAGCTCATGACAAACATTGCTGCTGCTGCTGCTGCTAAGTCGCTTCAGTCGTGTCCGACTCTGTGCGACCCCATAGACAGCAGCCCACCAGGCTCCCCCGTCCCTGCGATTCTCTAGGCAAGAATATTGGAGTGGGTTGCCATTTCCTTCTCCAATGCATGAAAGTGAAAAGTCAAAGTGAAGTCGCTCAGTCGTGTCTGACTCTTCGCAACCCCATGGACTGCAGCCTACCAGGCTCCTTCGTCCATGGGATTTTCCAGGCAAGAGTACCGGAGTGGGGTGCCATTGCCTTCTCCAAATGACAAACATTAGGCAGTAATATTTGACTCAGTTAAAACACAGCACTTAGTGCCTAGTAAATTTTTTTTTCACTTTTAGATCCCTTCCCTCACTTCCCTCCAATAACAACAGATTAGATTCTGCCAGGACCACATAAATCATCTGTGTTGTCAAGCGGATGCTCCCTAAACATAGACACTTCACTGAATTTTATAAAGAAATGGCCTTGAAGAATTATAGTCCATCTTTTAATACCTTATAGGGGAAACATTCTTAATTGATTTATTCAATAATTACCTTTAGTCTCCTATTCGTTAAAAAGATCAGAACAGATCCCATTTAACAAACACTTTTCCTTTTCCTATTACTAGCAGTGTTTATTTGTAAAAGAAAAATTAACTGAGTTTCTATATGATGAAAATCTAAAGTGGCTTCAGGACAAAATCTAATTTGAGAACCTCTTGCAACAAGGAATAGAGAATCAAATTTCTAAAACAAGGCTTTGAATCAGGCAGATCTGGGTTTAAATCACTGTTATACCACATATTTGCTGTGTAAAACTTAACTTTTTTGAACCTCATCTTTTTTAATCTACAAAAAGGGGATGAAAAACAGTGGCTACCATAAAACCAGTAATATATCATATAGTGAGGATTAAATGAGATTATACATTTTAAGTGCTTACATAATGCTAGGCACATAGAGGTACTCAATGCATGTTAATTACTAATATTATTACTAGTAGGGTGTTCTTTTATATTTTTAAAATGTTATTATTTTTGACCGAGAAACTACACCCAGAATCTATCTGAACAAAAAAATATTGTACAGTACTTTAAAAATCTCATTAGAAAAACATCTCAATTGTTCCAGATTAAAATTATAAACTGACATTGGAGTTTATTTCTGCCTCAAACTTTATACTGAAAAAAAAAAAAAACAGAAACTATAATAATTTATCCATCCTCCTAGTAATTGTACTCTATCATTCTTCTTATTGACTTATTCAAATAAGCCTCTGTCATTTTTCTTTCTAATATACACCTCACAGGCAATATATCTTTTCCATAGTCTTCCCACTAAATGTAATATATCGCTCATGAAAGAAATATATTTTATGCCTTTTTTGAATAAATGTATTTTTAAGAGTTTTGAGGCCCAATATTTACTGTGGTAGTGGTGGTAACCAGAATGAAATGCTAATCTCATCAAAAAGAAAGAAACCATGAAGCCTGACTCAGGTACTGAATTCATTCCTCTTGGTCAGAATTATCAGGTATCAACTGGGCACTCATTTCTCAACCAATACTAAGTGCTTTTGTTCTTCAGTTGTTAAGAAAATGTTAAATATATTTCATGGGATTTAATTGTTCAAAGTCTTCCTGATTACTTGTCAATAAAGGTAAGGGAAGATAATTAGCACTGCTTCCCTCATCTAACTCCCTTAATGTTGGAAAACAATCTGAATATTCAGTTGGTAAAAAAGAATCTGCTGAATAGATTCAATTCTCCTAAAGGAAAACTAAAAGCATATTTTTATATTTAGTTATTTCTAGATATATTTCCTGTAATACTCACTGCTTTTTTTTCTTTAAAAACCACACTTAGTTGTAAATCAAGTAGATGTGGTTTTGCTACTCAGCAGTTATCTTGAATATAATTCTTAATCATTTATGTTATTTTTCCTATAGTGATTACATTTCTTAATCACAATTTGAGTTATAATTATAATAACAATCATAATTCACAAGTCTGAATTATGTTCAGGTTTGAAATCAGTGTGCTTTAACATTAAAAAGATAGTTGCTTCTCAGTTTTAGACAAAATGACTCTTTGGTTTGTTTATCTCTTGCTTCATATTAGTAGCCCTTGGTCTGATATGTGGTCACTGACCCAAAAAGAACCAAAAGGAGTAAGAAGCTGGATGTAAGACAAAAGTACTGACAGGGTAATAGGAAGAGGGCAATCCTGGTAGAGTCCAGGGCATCTTCAGAGTAGGTTTGTCCAGGATATCTAATGAAGTGGAAAGTTATGGCATCTTTTTTTAATTGATGTATAGTTGATTTGATTGGGGCATGGAATTGAATCACTGTGATGTTGAATAGTTTTCCTTGGAAATGAAGCAAGATCATTCTGTTGTTTTTGAAACTGCACCCAAGTACTGCATTTCAGATTCTTTCATTGACTTCAGGGCTGTTCCATTTCTTCTAAGGGATTCTTGCCCACAGTAGTAGATATACTGATTTAATTAAATGTGCCCATTCTCGTCCATTTTTAGTTCATTGATTCCTCAGATGTCAATGTTCCATCTTGCCATCTCCTGCTTGACCACATCCAATTTACCTTGATTCATAGACCTAACAGTATTGTTCTATACCGTGTAGAATTTCACTTTTCAGCACCAGAGACATCCACAACTGAGGGTCATTTCAGCTTTGGCCCAGCCACTTCATTATTTCTGGAGCTATTAGTAATTGCCTTCTGCTCTTCCCCAGTAGCATATTGGACACCTTCCAACCTGGGTGCAGGGGCGGGCCTCATCTTCCAGCATCATATCTTTTTACCTTTTCAAACAGTCCAAGGGGTTCTTCAGGCAAGAATACTGGAGTGGGTTTCCATTTCTTTCTCCAGTGGACCACATTTCATCAGAACTCTTCACTATGACCAATCCATCTTGGGTTGCCCTGCGTGGCATGGCTCATAGCTTCAAGTCTGTGTCAAGAAGGCTTATAGCTTCTAGTTTATCCAAGTCTATGCCCCAATCACTGATGCTGAAGAAGGTGAAGTTGACTAGCTCTATGAAAACCTACAAACCTTCTAGAACTAACACCAGGAAGAAAAAAAAAAAAAAAAGCAATGTCCTTTTCATCACAGGAAATTGAAATGCTAAAGTAAGAAGTAGGAAGTAGATACCTGATGTAACAGGCAAGTTTAGCCTTCAGTACAAATGAATCAGGGCAAAGGCTAAAAGAGTTTTGTCAAAAGAATACTCTGGTCATAGCAAACACCCTTTCCAACAACCCAAGGGATGACTCTCCAGACGGACATCATCATATGGTCAATACTGAACTCAGATTGATTATGTTCTTCACAGATAAAGATGAAGCTCTGTATCATCAGTAAAAATAAGCATTGGAGCTGACTGTGGCTCAGATCATGTGTTCCTCATTGAAATATTCAGGCTTAAATTGAAGAAAGTGGGGGAATAGGTCATTAGGTCATTCAGATATGACCTAAATCAAATTCCTTATGATTATACAGTGCAGGTGACAAATAGGTTCAATGGCTTACACCTGGTAGACAGGATGCCTGAAGCACTATGGACTGAGGCTTGTAATACTGTACAAGAGGCAGTGACCAAAACCAATTCAAGAAGGCAAAGTGGTTGTGTGAGGAGGTTTTACAGCTAGCTGAGGGAAAAAGAAAAATGAAAGGCAAAGGAGAAAGGGGAAGATATACTCAAATGAATACAGAGTTCCAGAGAATAGAAGGAGGCTATTCTTAAATGAACAGTGCAAAGAAATAGAGGAAACAGAAAACAAAAAAAAATCTGTGAAGCAATTATCCTTCAATAAAAAAAATAAAATAAAAGGAATAGAGGAAAACAATAGAATGGGAAAGACTAGAGATCTCTTCAAGAAAATTGGAGATATCAAGGGAATGGTTCATGCAAGGACGGGTACGAGAAAGGACAGAAATGGTAAGGACCTAACAGAAGTAGAGGAGATTAAGAAGAGGCAGCAAGAATACACAGAAGAACTATACAAGAAAAGTCTTAATGATCTCGATAACCAAGATGGTATGGTCACACACCTAGAGCAGGATATCCTGGAGTGTGAAGTCAAGTGGGCCTTCGGAACCATTACTATGAGCAGAGCTATTGGAAGTGATGGAATTCCAGCTGAGCTATTTAAAATTCTAAAAGATGATACTATTAAAGTGTTGCACTCAATGTGTTCAGCAAATTAAAAAACTCAACAGTGGCCACAGGACTGGAAAAGGTCAGTTTTCATTTCAATCTCAAAGAAGGGCAATGCCAAAGAATGTTCAAACTACAGTACAATTGCACTCATTTCACATTCCTTCAAGCTAGGCTTTAGCAGTAAGTGAGCCAAGAACTTGCAAATGTATAAGCTGGGCTTTTAAGAAGGCAAAGGAACCAGAAATCCAATGCCAGCATTCAATGGAGAAAGCAAGGGAGTTCCAGAAAGACTTCTGCTTCATTAACTATGCTAAAGCCTTTGATAGTGTGGATCACAACAAACTGAAAAATTCTTAAAGAGATGGGCATACCAGACCATTTTACCTTTCTCCTGAGAAACCTGTATGCAGGTCAAGAAGCAACAATTAGATCTGGACATGGAACAAAACTGGGAACAGAGTACGACAAGGCTATATATTGTTACTCTGCTTATTTAACTTACATGCAGAATAAATCATGTGAAATGCTGGGCTGCATCACAAGCTGGAATCAGATTGTTGGGAAGAACATGAATAGCCTCAGATATGCAGATAATACTCACAGAAAACTAGTCAATCTAATCACACTAGGACCACAGCCTTGTCTAACTCAATGAAACCAAGCCATGCCTTCAGGGCAACCCAAGACGGGCGGGTCATGGTGGAGAGGGCTGACAGAATGTGGTCCACTGGAGAAGGGAATGGCAAGCCACTTCAGTATTCTTGCCTTGAGAAACCCATGAACAGTATGAACAGGCAAAATGATAGGATATCAAAAGAGGAACTCCCCAGGTCATTAGGTGCCCAATATGCTACTGGAGATCAGTGGAGCAATAAGTCCAGAAAGAATGAAGGGACAGAGCTAAAGTGAAAACAATACCCAGTTGTGCATGTGACTGGTGATAGAAGCAAGATCCGATGCTGTAAAGAGCAATACTGCATAGGAACCTGGAATGTCAGGTCCATGAATCAAGGCAAATTGGAAGTGGTCAAACAAGAGATGGCAAGGGTGAACGTCGACATTCTAGGAATCAGCGAACTAAAATGGACTGGAATGGGTGAATTTAACTCAGATGACCATTATATCTACTACTGCGGGCAGGAATCCCTCAGAAGAAATGGAGTAGCCATCATGGTCAACAAAAGAGTCCGAAATGCAGTACTTGGATGCAATCTCAAAAACGACAGAATGATCTCTGTTCATCTCCAAGGCAAACCATTCAATATCACAGTTATCCAAGTCTATGCCCCAACCAGTAATGCTGAAGAAGCTGAAGT
>SJYT01069571.1:0-47360 GCA_006410635.1 Cephalophus harveyi
CATTCCAGTCCCCTATAATGAAAAGGACATCTTTTTTGGGTGTTAGTTCTAACAGATCGTGTAGGTCTTCATAAAACCGTTCAACTTCAGCTTCTTCAGCATTACTGGTTGGGGCATAGACTTGGATAACTGTGATATTGAATGGCTTGCCTTGGAGACGAACAGAGATCATTCTGTCATTTTTGAGATTGCATCCAAGTACTGCATTTCAGACTCTTTTGTTGACCATGATGGCTGCTCCATTTCTTCTGAGGGATTCCTGCCCACAGTAGTAGATATAATGGTCATCTGAGTTAAATTCACCCATTCCAGTCCATTTTTGTTTGCTGATTCCTAGAATGTCGACGTTCACTCTTGCCATCTCTTGTTTGACCACTTCCAATTTGCCTTTATTCATAGACTAAGCATGGCTGAGAGGAGTTACCCCACGTCCGAGGCCAGGGGCAGTGGTTGAGAGTGCCAGGCTGTGATGGCACAGGAACAGCTGAGAGGAGCTACCCAAGTCCGAGTTCAGGGGCTGCGGCCAGGAGGAGCTACCCCGCATCTAAGGTCAGTGGCGGCCGGGAGGATACACTCCGCATCCGAAATCAGAGGCGTCAGCCGAGAGGAGCTATCCCACGTCCGAGGCCAGGGGCGGTGGCCGAGAGGAGCTACCCTGCATCTGAGGTCAGGGGCGGCCGGGAGAAGTCACCTCGCGCCCGAGGCCAGAGGCGGTGCCCTAGGCCAGGTATGGTGGCCAGGAGGAGCAACCCAAGGAGTGGTGGCTGCGCGGGCGTAGGAGGGCCTAAAGGAGCTATCCCACATTGAAGGTCAGGAAGGGTGGCAGTAAGGAGATACCCCTCATCCAAGATAAGGAGCAGTGGCTGTGCTTTGCTGGAGCAGCCGTGAAGAGACACCCCACTCCCAAGGTAAGAGAAACCCAAGTAAGATGGTAGGTGTTGCAAGAGGGCATCAGAGGGCAGACACACTGACACCATACTCACAGAAAACTAGTCAATCTAATCACACTAGGACCACAGCCTTGTCTAACTCAATGAAACCAAGCCATGCCCACGGGGCAACCCAAGACAGGCGCATCATGGTGGAGAGGTCTGACAGAATGTGGTCCACTGGAGAAGGGAATGGCAAACCACTTCATTATTCTTGCCTTGAGAACCCCATGAACAGTATGAAAAGGGAAAATGATAGGATACTGAAAGAGGAACTTTCCAGGTCAGTAGGTTCCCAATATGCTGCTGGAGATCAGTGGAGAAATAACTCCAGATAGAATGAAAGGATGGAGCCAAAGCAAAAATAATACCCAGCTGTGGATGTAACTGGTGATAGAAGCAAGGTCCACTGCTGTAAAGACCAATATTGCATAGGAACCTGGAATGTCATTGTGTATACTGTCTTCCATATAATTAGGCATTACTGAAATGGGTATATTTAAAATACATACAATAATTTGTCTCACATTTATGACACAATTCATTTAATCAGTCCACATTGTTAAAGATTTGACCTATTAACCACAATGTAATCAAACTCTCTTTTCAAATGGTATTTTCTAAGCACAACCAGTTAAAACATCTGCTTCACTGAATATGCTTAGGTCTTTGTATCACTCACAACAAACTGTGGAAAATTCTTTAAGAAATGAGAATATCAGACCACTTAACTTGTCTCCTGAGAAACCAATATGCAGGTCAAGAAGCAACAGTTAGAACCAGACATGGAACAAAGGATTGGTTCAAAATTGGGAAAGGAGTATGTCAAGGCTGAATATTGTCACCTTGCTTTGTCAATGTCTATGCAGAGTACATCATGCAAAATCCTGGGCTAGATGAATCACAATTTGGAATCAAGATATGCAGATGATACACTCTTAAGGCAGAAAGTAAATAGAAACTAAAGAGCCTCTTGATGAGGGTGAAAAAGCTGGGTTAAAACTCAACATTCAAAAAATCTAAGATCATGGCATCAAGGCCCACCATTTCACAGCAAATAGGTTGGGAAAAAGTAAAAACAGTGAAAGATTGTTTGGGGGCTGCAAAATCACTGTGGACAGTGACTAAAGACATGAAATGAAAAGATGCTTGCTACTGGAAGTAAAGCTATGATAAATCTAGACAGCATACTAAAAAGTAGAGACATTACTTTGCCAACAAAGTTCATCTAGTCAAAGCTATGGTTTTTCCACTAGCAATGTACAGATGTGAGGGTTGGACCATAAAGAAGGCTGAACACTAAAGAATTTATGTTTTCAAGCTGTGGTGCTGGAGAAGACTCTTGAGAGTCCCTTGGACTTCAAGGAGATCAAACTAGTCAATTCTAAAATAAATCAAACCTGAATATTTATTTGAAGGACTGGTGCTGATGCTGAAGCTCCAATATTTTGATCACCTGATGTGATGAGCCAACTCATTGGTAATGACCCTGAGGCTGCAAAGATTGAGGGTAGGAGGAGAAGGAGGCAGTAGAGGATGAGATGGCTGGATGACATCACCAATTCAATGGACATGTGTTTGCGCAATCTCCAGGAGACAGTGAAGGACAAGGAAGTCTGATGTGCTGCAGTCTACGGGGTCACAAAGAGTTGGACATGACTTAGCAACTGAACAACAGTTAAAAGTGGTTTTATTTTATATAAAAATGTAGAAAAATAAATGACTACATTGTTATATATTTTTCAAAATATTGACATGACTAGGGACTAGGAATAAATTATCTTTCAAAGAAGTAACAATTCTTAGAAACTGAGTGGCCATACATTCCAATTTACACAACTGCTGATCTTTGGTAACTGTGATTGTTAAAGCAGTGGCAACATTTTCCATTCGTTGAAATGTATAAGTTTCAATACATTATATTGAATGTATACATACAATTCAATGTATATATACAATGGCTTCCCTGGTGGCTCAGAGGTTAAAGCGTCTGCCTCTAATACGGGAGCCCTGGGTTCAATCCCTGGGCTGGGAAGATTCCCTGGAGAAGGAAATGGCAACCCACTCCAGTATTCTTGCCTGGAGAATCCCATGGACGGAGGAGCCTGGTAGGCTACAGTCCATGGGCTCGCAAAGAGTCAGACACAACTGAGCGACTTAACTTATTCAATGTATATATACATTCAATATTATGTATTGAATGTATACATTATATAATCAATTATATTAACAGTAGTGTAAATGCATTTCTTCTGCATATTTAAATTTGTATACCTTGTACATATGCAAATTAAAAATTTTTGTTTACATTGTAGCAAGTTGTTTAATAATAATATTCCTTAAAGAATTTTTCATAACAATATAACCCAGTCTCATTCCTTTAATTTCTGTAGTATTCCTTCCTCAAAAGATCAAAAGATCTTTATTTTATTAATATGGATGAAAATAATTTCCTTATTATGATGCTAAAGGATAATTTTTTAAAATATATGACCATAAATTGAAAACATTTCAAAGACTTTCTTTAGTTCACCAGTTAATTAAAACAGTAAGATGTTTGAACTGGTTCAAAGAATTAACACAGACACACACACATATGCAAATATGATCTTGTGTTTGCATGGTCACACTCACTCAGTCTTGTCGTACTCCTTGTGACCCACAGACAATAGCCTACCCGGCTACTCTCCATGGGATTTTCCTGGCAAGAATACTGGAGTGGGTTGCCATTTCCTTCTTCAGGGGGATGAACCTAAATAAATTTATAGATATGTACGAAATTACCAATATTTACAGGACAAATGGATTAAATTGATTTGCATCTATATATAAATGAACCTACTATTAGTTTACTACAGAATTGTTCAAAGACTATGACAGGTAGAGATAACTTAGACGGTGTGCTTGACAAGCCACCAGCTCTCTTTTTTTGCCAATTTTAGAGTCTTAAACAGTTTCTTCTGCAATGGAATTTTAGATAGTATTCAGAATATTTGTCATTGCAAAGAATGCTACAATAAACATTTGTCAGAATGTAACATTTCCTCATGCAGACATATGTTTTTAAGATAATTATCTAGAAACTGCTGGGTCAAAGACCCAGATTGACACTTTTTTTCTCTTCCTCTGAGATGTATTCATTTAATTTTAGAACAGCTGCTGAACTGCATTTACAAGGGCTATTTCAATGTATTCTATCATGAACTATTTACAAATGGACTGTTTTTCCTACATTAAAAAATATCAGGTTATTTTACTTTTTTCTTTAATCAGGTCATTGTTTTGATTTACTGACTCAATTACTGATGAGACTGACATATTTTCATGTATCTATCAGTCATTAGTATTTCTTCTAAATTCAGTCAACTATTCATATAATTTTTATTTTTTATTATTTAAGTTTTATTCATATAAGAGAATACATTGCATGTTTTTATAATAGTTATTACCTTATAGGAGTTTTTTTTCTTTTTTTGTAGTTTGTCAATTATCTTTTAAAAAATGTTTCTTTAAGTTATATTTTTGCATTTTGGTAAATACACATATTTATGTTTATCATTTAAATGATCTCCAAGTATATAACCCAGAGCCATTGTGCACATTCACAACATTGTGTAACCATCATTATCTACATCCAAATTTTTCTTTTATTCTCAATAAAAATACTATCTATTAAAATTATAAGGTTCCATCTTTCTCTCCTCTCAACATCTAAACTACTTTCTGTCCCTGTGAATTTGTGTATCCTACATACCCCATATAGTTAGAGTTGTACAATGTGTTTCCTTATTGTATATGTCTGCCTTTTGCCTGCAAAGCAGAAGACTTAGGTTGGGAAGATCTCCTGGAAGGGGGTATGGCAACCCATTCCAGTATTCTTGCCTGGAGAATCCTGATGGACACAGGAGCCTGGTGGGTTACAGTCGATGGGGTTGGAAAGAGTCAGAAAGACTGAACAACTAAGCAAGCACACAGCACATTGCATTTAGCATGTTTTCAAGACTTACCCATATTGTAACATGTACATTTCATGCAAGTTCAGTTCAGTTGTTCAGTCATGTCCCATGGACTGTAGCATGCCAGGCTTACCTGTCCATCACCAACTCTGGGAGCTTACTCAAACTGCTATCCATTGAGTTAGTGATGATATCGTACCATCTCATCCTCTGTCCTCCACTTCTCCTCCAGCTGTCAATCTCTCCCAGAATCAGGATTATTTCCAATGAGTCAAAACTTCACATCAGGTGGCCAAAGTATCGGAGTTTCAGCTTCAGCATCAGTCCTTCCAATGAATATTCAGAACTGATTTCCTTTAGGATGGACTGGTTGGGTCTCCATGCTGTCCAAGGGGCTCTCAAAAGTCTTCTCCAACACCACAGTTCAAAATAATCAATTCTTCAGTGCTCAGCTTTCTTTATAGTCCAACTCTCACATCCATACACGACTACTGGAAAAACAACATCTTTGGCTAGGTGGACCTTTGTTGGCAAAGTAATGTCTCTGCTTTTTATTATGCTGTCTAGGTTTGTCATAGCTTTTCTTCAAAGAAGGAAGTATCTTTTAATTTCACGGCTGCAGTCACCATCTGCAGTGATTTTGGTGCCCAAGAAAATAAATTCTCACACTATTTCCATTGTTTTTCCATCTATTTGCCATGATGTGATGGGACCAATGCCATGATCTCAGTTTTCTGATATTGAGTTTTAACCAATTTTTTAACTCTTCTCTTTCATGTTCATCAAGAGGCTTTTTAGTTGTTTTTCACTTATTGCCATAAGGGTTGTATCATCTGCATATCTGAGGTTATTGATATTTCTTCCAGCAATCTTGATTCCAGCTTATGCTTCATCCAGTCTAGCATTTCTCAAGATGTACTCTGCATGTAAGTTAAATAAGCAGGGTGACAATATACAGCCTTAAGGTACTCCTCTCCTGATTTGGAACCAGTCACTTGTTCCATGTCCAGTTCTGTTGCTTATTGACCTACTAACACATTTCTCAGGACACAGGTCAAGTGGTCTGATATTCCCAACTGTTGAAGAATTTTCCACAATTTGTTGTGATCCACACAATCAAAGCCTTTGGTATAGTCAGTGAAGCAGAAATAAACCTTTTTCTGGAATTCTCTTCCTTTTCTTATCATCCAATGGATGTTGGCAATTTGATATCTGGTTCCTCTGCCTTTCTAAATCCAGTTTGAATGTCTGGAAATTCAAGGTTCACACACTGTTGAAGCCTGGATTGGAGAATTTTAAGCATTACTTTGCTAGCTTGTGAGATGAGTGCAATTGCACAGTAGTTTGAACATTCTTTGGCATTGCCTTTCTTAGGGATTGGAATGAAAACTGACATTTTCCAGTCCTATGACCTCTGCTGATTTTTCCAAATTTGCTGGCATATTGAATGCAGCACTTTAACAACATCATCTTTTAGAATTTGAAATAGCTCAACTGGAATTTCATCACCTCCACTAGCTTTGTTCATAGTGATGCTCCTTAAGGCCCACTTGACTTCAGATTCCAGGATGTCTCGCTCTAGGTGAGTGATAACACCATCATGGTTATCTGGGTCATTAAGATCTTTTTTGTATAGTTCTTTGTATTCTTGCCACCTCTTCTTAATATATTTTGCTTCTATTAGGTCCATACCATTTCTGTCCTTTATTGCACCCATCTTTGCATGAAATGTTCCCTTGGTAGCTCTAATTTTCTTCAAGAGATCTCTAGTCTTTCTTATTTTATTGTTTTACTCTATTTCTTTGCATTGATCACTGAGGAAGGCTTTCTTATCTCTACTTGATCTTTTTTGGAACTCTACATTCAAATGGGTAGATTTTTCTTTTCCTTCGCCTTTAGCTTCTTTTCTCAGGTATTTTTAAGACTTCATCAAATAAACAACTTGTCTTTTTGCATTTCTTTTTCTTGGGAATTGTCTGGATCTCTGCCTCCTGTACAATGTCACAAACCTCTGTCCATATTTCTTTCAGGTACTCTGTCTATCAGATCTAATCCCTCAAATCTATTTTTCACTTCTGCTGTACAATCATAAGGGATATGATTTAGGTCATACCTGAATGGTCTAGTGGTTTTCCGTACTTTCTTCAATTTAAGTCTGAATTTGGCAATAAGGAGTTCATGATCTGAACTACAGTCAGCTCCCAGTCTTGTTCTTGCTGACTGTATATAGCTCCTCCATCTTTGGCTGCAAATGTTATAATCTATCTGATTTCAGTATTGACCACCTAGTGATTTCCACGTGTAGAGTCTCCTCTCATGTTGTTGGAAGAGGTGTTTGCTGTGACCAGTGTGTTCTCTTTGCAAAACTCTATTAGCTTTTGAACTGCTTTGTTTTGTACTTCAAGGCCAAATTTGCCTGTTACTCCAAGTATCTCTTGACTTTCTACCTTGCATTCCAGTCTCCTATAATGGAAAGGACATCTTTTTGTGTGTGTGTGTGTTAATTCTAGAAAGTTCTTCATAGAACCGTTGAGCTTCTTCAGCATTACTAGTCAGGGCATAGACTTGAATTACTGTGATATTGAATGGTCTACCTTGGAAATTAACAGAGATCATTCTGTCATTTTTGAGATTGCATCCAAGTTCTGCATTTCAGACTCTTGTTTACTATGATATATACTCCATTTCTTGTCCATACTCAACATCACTTGATGGGAAATAGACAGGGAAACAGTGAAAAAAGTGTCAGACTTTATTTTTGGGGGCTCCAAAATCACTGCAGATGGTGATTGCAGCCATGAAATTAAAAGACTCTTACTCCTTGGAAGGAAAGTTATGACCAACCTAGATAGCATATTGAAAGGCAGAAACTACTTTGCCAACAAAGGTCCATCTAGTCAAGGCTATGTTTTTTCCAGTGGTCATGTATGGATGTGAGTGTTGGACTGTGAAGAAAGCTGAGCACCGAAGAATTGATGCTTTTGAACTGTGGTGTTGGAGAAGACTCTTGAGAGTCCCTTGAACTGCAAGGAGATCCAACCAGTCCATTCTAAAGGAGATCAGCCCTGGGATTTCTTTGGAGGGAATGATGCTGAAGCTGCAACTCCAGTACTCTGCCACCTCATGAGAAGAGTTGACTCATTGGAAAAGACTTTGATGCTGGGAGGGATTGGGGGCAGGAGAAGAAGGGGACGACCGAGGATGAGATGGCTGGATGGCATCACTTACTCAATGGACATGAGTCTGAGTGAACTCTGGGAGTTGGTGATGGACAGGGAGGCCTGGCATGCTGCGATTCATGGGGTCACAAAGAGTCAGACACGACTGAGCGACTGAGCTGAACTGATATTCCATTTTCTTCTTCTTACTATGATGTATACTCTATGATATATATTCCATTTCTTCATGTAGGGATTCTTGCCCACAGTAGTAGATACATTGGTCATCTGAGTTAAATTCACCCATTCCAGTCCAATTTAGTTCACTGATTCCTAAAATGTTGATGTTCACTCTTGCCATCTCCTGTTTGACTACTTTCAATTTGCCTTGATTCGTAGACCTAACATTTCAGGTTCCTATGCAATATTGCTCTTTACAGCTTTGGACTTTGCTTTTATCACCAGTTACATCCAAAACTGAGTGTTGTTTCCACTGGCTCCATCTTTTCATTCTTTCTGGAGCTATTTCTCCACTGATCTCCCATATCATACTACCTACCAACCTGGCGAGTTCATCTTTCAGTGTCCTATCTTTTTGCCTTTTCATGATGTTCACAGGGTTCTCAAGGCAAGAATACTGAAGTGGTTTGCCATTCTCTTCTCTAGTGGACCACGTTTTGTCAGAACTCTCCACTATAACCTGTCCATCTTGAGTGGGCTTACATGGTATGGCTCATGGTTTCATTGAGTTAGACAAGGCTGTGGTCCATGTGGTCAGTTTGGTTAGTTTTTCTTTGTTTTTTCTTTTGGTTTCATTCTGTCTGTCCTCTGAAGGATAAGGAAAAGAGGCTTATGGAAGCTTTCTGAAGGGAGAGACTGACAGTGGGGGAAACTAGGTCTGTTCTGATGCACAGGGCCATGCTCAGTAAATCTTTAGTCCAATTTTCTGTTGATTGGTAGGGCTGTGTCCCCTTCCTGTTTTTTGACTTGAGGCCAAACTATGGTGGAGGTAGTGAAGATAATGACCACTTCCTTCAAAATGTCTCATGCATGCACTGCTGCACTCAGTGCCCCAAAACTTGCAGCAGGCCGCTATCGACCCATGCCTCCTTTGGAGACTCCTGGGCACTTCTGGGAAAATCTGGGTCAGTCTCTTGTGGGGTGATTGTTCCTTTCTGCTTGGTCCTGGTTCACACAAGGTTTTGTTTTTTCCCTCCAAGAATCTTTTTCCCCAGTCTTCTGTAAGTTCTGGTGACTCTACACTGGGGTTAATGGCAACCTCTTCCAAGAGGGCTTATGCCATCCCTATGTTTGCTGTACCCAGATCCTCTGCTCCTGTGGCAGGCCACTGCTAGCCCATATCTTCTCAGGAGACACTTAGACACAGTTCTGGCTCGGTCTCTGAGGGGTCTCAGGGTCCTGGTGAGCACAAGTTTGTTTGAGCCATTTGAGAGTTTCTGGCAAGTAAGGGGTTGATTTCTTCACGTGATTTCACTCCTCCTACTGTCTTGCTATTACTTCTTCTTGGCCCCTGGATGTGTGATATCTATTTTTGGTGGGAACCAACATTCTCCAGCCCAAGGATGTTCAGCAGAGAGTTGTAGTTCTGGGGTTTTCACAGGAGAAGATGAGCACATGTCCTTACACCCCACCATCTTATGCCACAAATCATTTCATGCAAAGATTGGCACAATAAAAGACAGAAATGGTATGTACCTAACAGAAGCAGAAGCTATTAACAAAAGGTGGCAAAAATACACAGAACAATGCAAAAATGATTGTAGTTACCCAGATAACCACGATGATGTGATCACTCACCTAGAATCAAACATTCAAATGGGCAAAATCAAATGGGCCTTAGGAAGTATCACTATGAACAAAGCTAGTGGAGTTCATGGGATTCTACTAGTTGAACTATTTCAAATCCTAAAAGATGATGCTGTTAAAGTGCTGCACTCAATATGCCAGCAAATTTGGAAAACTCAGCATTGGCACACGACTGTAAAAAGCTCAGTTTTCTTTCCAATTTCAAAGAAAGACAATGCCAAAGAATGTTCAAACTACTGCACAATTGCACTCATCTCACCAGCTAGCAAAGCAATGCTCAAAATTCTTCAAGCCAGGCTTTAACAGTATGCAAACTGAGAACTTCCAGATGTTCAAGTTGGATTGAGAACAGTCAGTGAAATCAGAGATCAAATTGCCAACATCCATTGGATCATAGAAAAAGCAAGAGAACTCAAGAAGAATATCCACTTCTGTTTCATTGACTATGCCAATTTCTTTGACTGTGTGGATCACAACAAACTGTGGAAAATTCTTCAAGAGTTGGGAATACCAGAAAACCTGACCTGCCTTCTGAGAAATCTGTATACAGATCAAGAAGCAAGAGTTAAAACAGACATGGACTGGTTCCAAATTGGGAAAGAAATATATTAAAGCTGTATATTGTCACTCTGCTTATTTAACTTATATGCCTGGAAGATCATGGGAAATGCCAGGCTGGATGAAGCACAAGCTGGAATCAAAATTGTCAGGAGAAATATCAATAACCTCAGATACACAGATGACACCACCCTTTTGCAGAAAGTGAAGAGGAACTAAAGAGCCTCTTGATGAAAGTGAAAGAGGAGAGTAAAAAGCCTGTCTTGAAACCCAACATTCAAAAAAGTAAGTACATGGCATCCAGTCCCATCACTTCATGGCAAATAGATGGGAAAATAATGGAAACAGTGAGAGACTTTATTTCCTTGGGCTCCAAAATCACTGCAGATGGTGACTGCAGCCATGAAATTAAAATACACTTGCTCCTTGGAAGAAGAACTGTGACCAACCTAGACAGCATACTAAAATTAGAAACATTATTTTGCCAACAAAGGTCCATCTAGTCAAACTATGTTTTTTTCCAGTAGTCATGCACGACTATGAGAGTTGGACCACAGAGAAACCTGAGCACTGAAAAATTGATGATTTTGAACTGTGGTATTGGAGGAGACTCTTGAGAGTTCCGTGGGCTTCAGGGAGAGCAAACCAATCAATCCTAAAGGAAATCAGTCCTGAATATATATTGGAAGGACTAAGGCTGAAGCTGAAGCTCCGATACTTTGGCCATCTATGCTAAGTACTAATTCATTGGAAAAGACCCTGATGCTGGGAAAGATTTAAAACAGGAGAAAGGGATGACAGAGAAGGCGATATTGGATGGCATTTCCATCTCGATGAACATGAGTTTGAACATTCTCTGGGAGCTGGTAATGGACAGGGAAGCCTGGCCTGCTGTAGTCCACGATGAAGCAGAGAGTTAGACACGACTGTATGACTGAACTGAACTGAATATGTAACAAAATTCCATTCCATTTTAAGGTTGAGTAACAGTATTTCATTTTGTTATATACAACATTTTGTTTATCCATTCATCTATTGATGCACAGTTAAATTATTTCTACTTTTTGGCTGTTGTGAATAATGTTACTATGAATATTTTTTATAAAAACACATTCCCTGCTTTCAATTCTGCTTTTATAATTCTGGTTATAGTTAATTACTATACACCTAAGACTGGCATTACCAGATCATGTGGCAATTTTATGTACAACTTTTTGAGTAATGGGCAGCTTTTCACAGTACCTATCTAATTTTACGTTCTCATCTTAAATGCACATGCTCTAATGTCTTCATGTTCTTGGCAAAAAATTATTATTTATTTTTAGTAGCGCTGTGTGTATGTGTTTATGTGTGTTGTTTTTGTGTTTGGTCTAGTCCAACCCTTTGGGATCACATGGACTGTAGCCCACCAGGCTCCTCTTTCTGCGGAATTTTCCAGGCAAGAATACTGCAACAGGTTTCCATTTACTTCTCCAGGGAATCTTCCCTACCCAGGAACCCAATCTGCACCTCCAGTCTCTCCTGCATTGGCAAGCATATTCTTTACCACTGTGCCACGTGGGGCACCCTTAATAGCACTCTAATGGGTATAAAATGGAATTTCATTGTGATTTTTATTTTTTATTTGCATTTCCCTGATGGCTAGTGATGTTGAGCATCTTTTCATATGGTTGCTATTTGTATGTCTTCTGTAGAAAATTTCTACACAAACACTTTGCCTATTTTTATCTTATTTTATTTGTTTAGTTTCATTTTTATTGTCCTTGAGTTTGAAGTTTTTATATACTCTGGATTTTACATTCTTTTCATACATGTGATTTGTACATATTTTCTCCTAGTTTGTAGAATGCTTTTTAATTTTCTTGATAGTATCCTTTGATGCACAAAAGTTCTGATTTTTGTTGAAGTCTAATTTATTTACTTTTTATTTTGTTGTTTGAGATTTTGGTCTCACATCCATTAAATTGTTGTCGGAGCCATGTCCTGAATTCCCCCCATCCCCACCCCCCACATTCTTTTGTTGCAGGGTTTTATACTTTCAGCTTTTAAGTTTTGATTCATTTGAGGTATATTTTTAGACATGGTGTGAAGTAATGGTCTAAATTCATTATTTTGCAAATGGGTATTCAGTTTTCTTAGCATCATTTGTTGAAAAGAATGTCCTTTACCTGTTGAATAGTCTTGGTATTCTTGTCAATAATCAGTTGACCATATGTGAGGATTTATTTCTAGGATTTCTGTTCTATTTCATTGCTCTATATATGTCCTTATGTAAGTACCATATCCTCTTAATTTTTGTAGTAACACTTGAAGTCAGGAAGTGTAAGTCCTTCAAGTTTGTTCTTTTTCAAGCATAATTTGACTATTTGGGGCCTCTTGCAATTCCAGATCAATTTGAAGATCATCTTTGGCATTTAAGCAAAAACTTTGGAGAGTATTGGCATCTTAACAATGTTAAAACTTCTAATTCATGAACATGGAAAGTATTTTTCCATTTATTTATTTTCTATTTATTTAGTATTTTCACCAAAGATTTTTTTTTTTAAATGCTATTTTGTTCTCATAATGTCTTTCTTTAATCCATTCTTTATAGTATAATCTTTGTATTTAACAATTCCTTATTATTAAAAATACATTATTATTTATTTTATCTCAATTTAGAAGGTATAATTAATTTATGCAACTCATATGCTTTTTTCAAATCCATACTAATCACTTCCCACAATATTTGACTGATTTATTTTATATTTACCATCTTGAAATACAACACAATACATGTGTCAACTTAAAAAATACTCATAACCTAAAAGTTTAGAGTTTTATTTTATTTGGTTGGAATTTTTAGGACTTCAAGCCCGGAAAAAAGCATCTCAAGTAACCCTATGGGAACTGCTCCAAGGAGCTGAGGGAAGGATCCAGATTAAAGAGAAGTTTTGCAACAAAGGGCAAGGAATCTGAATTTTTAAAGATTATTTTTAATTAAAGAAAAGCAGATATTCCAAGTTAAGGAATTTATCACTTTTCTATGTATGGGAAGATTCAAAATTCTGGGTTCACTGATACCATTCCTTTTATAGACTTCTCAGCTCTCTGGGGCTAGTATCCTGCATATTTCACATCCTGAATTCTTGAAAGCTCAACAGGGAGTGGCTGCAGTCTTGTGGCTGCAAGATTGTGTAGGTATTCTTCTTTTCAAGTGAACTTAGGGCTCAAGAATTCACACTTGAAGGGCGAGATTCTCTGAAGGCCGTGACATCTTTGTTTACTGATATGGCAGGAAATACTCCACTTCTCGGGGCTTCCCTGATGGCTCAGATGGTAAAGAATCCGCCTGCAATGTGGAACACCTGGGTTCAATCCCTGGGTCAGGAAGATCCCCTGGAGAAGGGAATGGCAACCCACTCCAGTATTCTTGCCTAGAGAATCTTGCCTAGAGAATCTCCATGGATAGCCTGGCAGGCTATAGTCCATGGGTCACAAAAAGTCAGAAACAATTGAGAGACTAAGCATGGCACACAGCACTCCATTTCTTACATGCTATATTGCTGTATCCCTTGAACGGCACAGAGATTCAACCAGTCCATCCTAAAGGAAATCAGTCCTGAATATGCACTGGAAGGACTGATGCTGAAGCTGAAACTCCAATATTTTGGCCACTTAATGTGAAGAACTGACTCATAACACAGCACTCCATTTCTTACATGCTATATTGCTGTATCCCTTGAACGGCACAGAGATTCAACCAGTCCATCCTAAAGGAAATCAGTCCTGAATATGCACTGGAAGGACTGATGCTGAAGCTGAAACTCCAATATTTTGGCCACTTAATGTGAAGAACTGACTCATTTGAAAAGACCCTGATGCTGGGAAAGGTTGAAGGAAGGAGGAGAAGGGGATGACAGAAGATGAGATGGTTGGTTGGCATCACCGACTCAGTGGACATTAATTTGAGCAAACTCCAGGAGTTGGTGATGAACAGGGAAGCTTGGCGTGCTGCAGTTCATGGGTTGCAAACAGTCGGACACTATTGAGCAACTGAACTGAACTGATATTGCTGTATGTTCAGTCTGATTTCTGGACCCTGAAACAGTTTTGATCTACTTGCACATTCTGGGTGAACACTATATTGTCTGAATCTCTTTGATTTAACATTAAGTTTTCATTTCTGGTAAAATAATCCACATTATTCTTAATTATTATTCCCTCTTCTGTTTTTTTGTTTGTTTGTCCTTCAGATTACTTTTGCAGTAAATTGCTACCTTAGGATTTCTGATACTGTTATAGCTGTCTCTTATACACATCTGCTTTTCACAATTTATTTGCACTGCATAATTTTATTATTTTTTTCTTCTGCAGTTGATTTGTGTCTTGATTTGAAAACTGGATATTTAAGATATTATAAAAAGATATTTAAGAAATTATAAAATGGATAAGACTGCCAGAGTTTGTTGTTATAGCTATTTGCATGTTTAGTCACTTTTCTGAACCCTATATATATATATATTTTTTGCAGCTGTATTCTATCTCTATTTCATGTAGTATGCTGCCACTGAAATCTCTGTTTTGTTAGCTTACTTATTAACAAAAGATTGTTGACAATATTTTCCTTAACCATTTTAAAGCATTAAATTCCATCTTTTGTTGAGAGGTACTGTGTGTGTGAGGAGGCACATCTTCAACATTCTGGATGCTGACAGTTCTTTAACATTCACTTCCCACTTGTGCATGTATACAAAATCAGTAAGAAAGTCAGACAAGAGTGTAAGATTGAGCATATTAGTTCCCTTTTCAACATGCCCATAGGCCTGCAAAACTGCATGACTTACTAGAAACCTTAGATACGTCAGAAGTTTTTTTGAAGCCTTCCATAGACATCTAATTGCTCAGGGATTTCTTTTAGTTATTTGACCAGGATTCCAAAATTTTCCTAACTAATATCATAGACTCCATGGACTGTAGCCCACCAGGCTCCTCCATCCAAGGGATTCTCCAGGCAAGAATACTGGAGTAGGTTATCATTTCCTTCTCCAGGGGATTTTCCCAACCTAGGAATCGAACCCAGGTCTCCCGCATTAGAGGCAGATGCTTTAACCTCTTAGGCACCAGGGAAGGTTAGTATCATAGACTCAGAAATTTGCAATGCTACTAACTGCCTGTAACTGGTTCAGTTCAGTTCAGTTCAGTCGCTCAGTCATGTCTGACTCTTTGCGACCCCATGAATCGCAGCAAGCCAGGCCTCCCTGTCCAACACCAACTCTTGGAGTTCACTCAGACTCACGTCCATCGAGTCCATGATGCCATCCAGCCATCTCATCCTCTTTCGTCCCCTTCTCCTCCTGCCCCCAATCCCTCCCAGTATCACAGTCTTTTCCAATGAGTCAACTCTTCACATGAGGTGGCCAAAATACTGAAGTTTCAGCTTCAAGAATACTAGAATGGGTTGCCATTTCCTTCTCCAGGGGATCTTCCTGACCCAAGGATTGAACCCACATCGCCTGCATTGCAGGCATATTTGTTACACTAAGCCACCTGAGAAGCCCATACACACCAAATACATACATGTATATATGCATCCAGCACGTGGTAAGCAATGTAATAGAGGTGGTAAACAAACTGATTTGGCAAGCAAATTAAGTGTTTGTATGGCAGCATCACAACTTTATCCACAGAAACTTAGCAGTATGGTGATTCCAGATGAGAGGTACTATTTATTTTTGAAAGATTTTTTCATTCAAGTTACTTAACAACAATGAAACAAAATATGTTTATTTCCATTTATTTATATATTTTAATATTATTAACATTATTTTTATATCTATAGGGACATAACCAAGAAGGTTTAAAGAATCAAGTATTAGATAGTTAGAATAGGAAAAAGGAGTCCAGAATAGCGGTGGTTAAAAGACAAAGTAAAGGAAAATACATCCTTGAGTGTAAGGGTGGGCTGACCTAAAAGACCAGTAGATAAGAGAAGTCCCCAGCCCAATTTTGACTCTTCTTTATAAAGGGCCAGGGATATATTTTCCTTTACTTTCTAAATAAAACTGGGTTGTAACACAGAGCTGTGACACTGGTGCATCCAAGGAAATTACACAGAGCTGTAACACTGGTCTGTCACTTCAAATTTTTGTTATGATGAGGCAGAACCAAGGACATTACAGACAGCCACCAATATTTTTTATAACAGAGAATAGGAGAGGGAGGCCAAGGCCAAGGAAAGAGAGAAAGGAAAGAGACAAGGCATACCCAGATGCTGGCCACCCTCCAGGGAAGCCCTATGGCGAATCCTGAATCCTTGAAGGACAAGGCATGAGACAAATGCCTAATCTGTAGGCATGTAGGACATTTGGCCAAAGAGTGTCCAAACCATGACAAGTCTCCTAAAACAGCTTGCTACAAATGCCATCAATTAGGACATTGGGCAGCACTCTGCCCTTAGGACTCAAGAGCCTTAAGGTCAAGTGCCAAGCCTTCCTTCATGCTGGCTAAACAGGATTGAAGCAGCCCATTACAGACATCCCTCCTGTCACAGATAACCATCACAGGGCTGGATCCAAGGGTGCAACTGGATGTGTCAGATAGGTCCAAGAATTTCTTGGTTGACACAAGGGCTAACTACTCTGTTCTGACCTCCTAATCCTAAACTTTCACCTCCCAAACCTGTACCAATTTGGGTGCTACACAAAAAGCAATTACTAAAAGATTCACTGAGCACTTCTTTGTTTCTGGGATGGACAAATATTTTCCCACCTTTTTCTGGTGGTCCCTGAGTATCCAACTGCCTTATTGGGAACAGATATATTCACTAAACTGGGGACCACCCTTGTGATGGGAAGCTTTTTAGCTCCTAGAGCCCTACAGCTTCTGGTTACTACAGAGGAACCCATTACACCCTCTCCAGTAGGGAGGGGTCAAAAACTATGGGAGGACAAAATTAACCCCCATGTGTGGGACCAGGGGACTCCTGGATGAGCCCACCAAGCTGAAACAGTCACCATTGTCCTCCAAGATCCCACTTGTTTTCCAATCTGAAAACAATATCCCCTCAGAAAAGAAGCTTCTAATAAATAAATTCTTTGCCTGTGGGCTACTGGTCCCCACCAATTCACCATGTAACACCCTGATCCTCCCTGTAAAGAAAAAGGACAGGATCTGGTGAATGGTTCAAGATCTCTGGATCATAAATGAAGCTGTAGTCCCCCACCATCCCACAGAACCCAATCCATATGTAATCTTGGGAGAAATCCAACCCACCCCCATCCCCCCACCCCCCGCCCAGTGCCAAGTGGGTTACAGTCTTGGATCTCAAACATACATTCTTTGGTATATCACTGGCTAAAGAATCACAATATCTTTTTGCCTTTGAGTAGGAGACTCCAGGAGAAAGACACCAACAGATGACTTGGACAGTATTACCTTAGGGGTTCAGAGATAGGCCCCACTTGTTTGGGCAGGCTATTAGCTGGGATCTCCTAAATCTGGACCCAGACCTAATGGAAAAATATTAAAATACATAGATGACCTATTAATCTGCTCTCCAGATGAGAAAAATGCCCAGCAACATCCAATTCAGGTTCTAAACTGTTTGGCGTATAGGGGATATAAAGTCTCCTGTGCTAAGGCAATGGCACCCCACTTCAGTACTCTTGCCTGGCAAATCCCATGGGCAGAGGAGCCTAGTGGGCTGCAGTCCATGGGGTCGCGAAGAGTCAGACACGACTGAGCAACTTCACTTTCACTTTTCACTTTCATGCATTGGAGAAGGAAATGGCAACCCACTCCAGTGTTCTTGCCTGGAGAATCCCAGAGATGGGGGAGCCTGGTGGGCTGCCGTCTATGGGGTCACACAGAGTTGGACACGACTGAAGTGACTTAGCAGCAGCAGTGCTAAGGCACAGATGGTCAAGACAAAGTTCACTTACCTGGGAGTTCAGATTACATGCGCATCCAGGAGGCTGTCCTCTGATTGAGTGCAAGGAACCCTCCAGTTGCCCTCCCCCAGGACTTAAAAACAACTGCAAGCTTTTCTGGGGCTAACTGGGTATTGTAGAATCTGGATACCAAACTATGGTCTAAATGCCCTTATATGAAAGCTTGAAAGGTCACAATGATTCAATCCCACTGATGTGGGGAACTCCTCAAAATAAGGTGGAGGCTAAACTAAAACAAGCCTTAACTCAAGCACCTGCCTTGAGGTTGCCAGAGCCAGAAAAAGCATTCCAACTTTTTGTCCATGAAAAAGAAGAGATAGTCTTGGGAGTGTTAACTTAAAGGTTGGGACCTGAGCCTCAGCCAGTAGCTTACTCCAAGAGGCTCAACCCAACCACCTGAGGCTGGCCTCCCAGCCTTCGAAATCTTGCAGCTATTGCAATCTTGATAGAAGATGCTTTAAAGCTCTCTGTGCAGGGAAAAATAACTATTTTTACCAGCCACCAAGTGAAACAACTCTTAAATGGGAGAGGACATTTATGGATGTTTGATCAAAGAATCCTCAGATATGAAATAGTGCTGATGGAAAATCTAGGCCTGACTATATTCTTTTGTGAGGTTCTTGATCCAGCCACCCTGCTGCCTACCCTTGAAGGCTCTCACCCCTTTCACTCTTGCCTAGAAACCTTGGAAAACTGGACAAAACCATAAAAGGGATTGTCAGAATATCCTCTAACCGATCCTGAGGAAATCTGGTACATTGAGGAAAGCAGCTTTGTCTTGGATGGAGAAATAAGAGCTGGATATGCAGTAGTCTCCAATTTTGAGATCATACAGGCTAAACCTTTGTCAGGGAAAAATAACTATTTTTACCAGCCACCAAGTGAAACAACTCTTAAATGGGAGAGGACATTTATGGATGTTTGATCAAAGAATCCTCAGATATGAAATAGTGCTGATGGAAAATCTAGGCCTGACTATATTCTTTTGTGAGGTTCTTGATCCAGCCACCCTGCTGCCTACCCTTGAAGGCTCTCACCCCTTTCACTCTTGCCTAGAAACCTTGGAAAACTGGACAAAACCATAAAAGGGATTGTCAGAATATCCTCTAACCGATCCTGAGGAAATCTGGTACATTGAGGAAAGCAGCTTTGTCTTGGATGGAGAAATAAGAGCTGGATATGCAGTAGTCTCCAATTTTGAGATCATACAGGCTAAACCTTTGTCACAGGTACTTCAGCCCAATTAGCTGAGCTCATAGTCCTGACTTGAGCTTTAAAGCTGGGAAAAGGAAAAAGAATAGCCATTTACACTGATTCCAAGTATGCCTTTCTGGTGTTATGTGCACATGCTGCTATTTGGAAAGAAAGTGACCACTTGACCACCCGAGGGTCCCCAATCAAATATGGTGATCAAATCCTTAGGCTTTTGGGAGCAGTACATCTGGCCACCAATCTTTCAGTCTCCCACTGTTGCTGCTACTGCTAAGTAACTTCAGTTGTGTCTGACTCTGTGTGACCCCATAGACGCCAGCCCACCAGGCTCCCCCGTCCCTGGGATTCTCCAGGCAAGAACACTGGAGTAGGTTGCCATTTCCTTCTCCAATGCATGAAAGTGAAAAGTGAAAGTGAAGTCGCTCAGTCATGTCCGACCCTCAGTGACCCCATGGACTGCAGCCTTCTAGGCTCCTCCGTCCATGGGATTTTCCAGGCAAGAGTACTGGAGTGGGGTGCCATTGCCTTCTCCACTCCCACTGTAAAGGACACCAAAAAAGGAGCATGGAAGTGGCACAAGGGAACAAGCAGCTGATCAGTCAGCTAAGAGAGCAGCATTACAGAACAAAGACCTAATAGGGGTTGCCACCTTAGTTCCACAGGCTAATTTTCCAGAAATTCCTGCATATACTGAAGGTGAGACTCTTAAAGCTAAGAGTGAAGGCTTTCAAGAGATCATATGGGGTGATTCCAACAGGAGAGACTCCTTTTTCTGCCTGGGAACCTACAATAGGAGTCGATTAACTCCTTACATCTAACCACTCATTTAGGGGAGAAAGCCCTCCAAAGATTACTAGAAAGGTCCTTCAGAGGACCAGGCCTCCAAACAACTATAAGGCAAGTGGTCTCCTCTTGTCCCACATGCCAATTACACAACCCCCAGGGAGTTCAAAGACCCCAGCTGGCTCTGCCCATCCAATTACGTGGGATCTACCCAGGAGAGGAATGGAAGATGGACTTCACCCAGATGCCAGTTTCTCAGGGGTATAAATAGTTATTAGTCATGATAGATACATGCACAAGATGGACTGAAGGCTTTCCCACCCGGACTGAGAAGGCTGAGGAGGTGGTAAAAAAAAACTGCTCCATGAAATCATTCCAAGATTTGGTCTGCCCAGGCCATTAAAAAGTGACAATGGGACATCATTTACTTATAAGGTCACCGAAGGGGTCTCTAAAGCATTGGGCAGTACTTATTATCTCCATTGTGTCCCGAGGCATCAGTCTTGAGGAAAAGTAGAAAGAGCCAACCAATTCTTAAAATCAACAATAAAAAAGATAATCCAGGAGACCTCCCTGGGATGGAAGGAGGCTTTACCAATAGCTGTCTTCCACACCTATATAGCCTCTAAGGAACAGGTTGGTCTTAGTCCTTATGAGATGCTATGTGGGAGACCTTTTGTTTATGTCAATGACCTCTTCTTAGATTCAGAAGCTCAGACCCTCTGGTCTTATACCATGGTCATTGGGCAATTCCAACAAGATGTACACTTGTGGAGCATCAACCAGGACCCAAAAGATTCTAAAGAGCCACTGTTATATGTTCCAGGGACTGAAGTCCTAATTAAAGTCTGGAAATATGTGTCCCCAAAGGCTCAATTCCAACCCACATAGAAGTACCCCTACACTGTAATACTTTCTACCCCCACAGCAGTCAAGGTTCTATGACACGACTCCTGGATTCACTACTCATGAGTCAAGCCATGGAAGAAAACAGAAGAGGACACTCAATCCACCTGTGAGCCCTGGGAGATCTCAGATACCTATTCAGAACTACAAATGAGTGCCATTTTAATGAACAACCCCAAAATTTAGTTTCTGGGGATAATATTTCTCAGGATAGCTCTAAAAAGCCAACATAGCTTGGCAGGGGTTGTACTCCAAAACAAACAGGAGATAGATCTCCTGATCCCTGAATAAGGAGGGACTTGAGCCATCTTGAATGAGATGCATTGTTTCTGGGTTAATACTGCCAGCTAAATTAAAGAAAATCTCACAGTTCTCAAGAAAAACATTCAGATCTTATAAGATCTCAAAGAATGAGCTGGAGAGTTCTCAGTGTGGCTACAGTCTCTCTTTGGGGGATCCTTCTGCTGGTGAAGGAGAACTTGGAGTTGGCTAATGCCCCTACTAATCCCTATTATCACCATATTGATGCTGCTTATTATTGTTCCGTGTGTTATCAGTTGTCTAACTCTTTTTTTCTCTGCCCAGGTCAACAAGCTACAACATATAGCACCAGTTCAATAAAGATATATAAAACTACAGGTGACCATAGAGAATATCATTCACCCTTAGATGGACACTGCTATAAGGACTCAGAGTCTTAAGGCTAGCAAAAGGGGGTTGCCCATTGCCCCTTACTGTCCCAGTTCAGCAAGAAGTAGCCAGAGAGTTCTTGACGCCCCTATTCCCAAAGAATTGGGCCTCCCATCTCTTGAGGGGGAAATGTTAGGAAGTTAGAATAGGAAAAAGGAGTCCAGAATGGCAGTGGTTAAAAGACAAATAAGGGACAAGCTTGTGAAAATAGAACAAAGAAATGTCTGAGGACTGGAGTGAGAACTTCAGGTAAAAAAAACAGTTCTCCTGGCTAGCCCAATTTACATAGGACAGGCTCAGGGGGAGGAGAAAAAAAACATATAAAAAGAGGAGCCAGAATCCATCTGAGGATTTCTCTTCTCTTCCTGTCTTTTGGGTCAGCCCACCCTCATGCCTTGAGGATGCATTTTCTTTTGTTTTCTAAATAAAACTGAGCTATAACACGGAGCTGTAACACTGATCCATCCGAGAAAATTACGTGGGATTGTAACATTGGTCCAAGGATCGCTTCAAATTTTTATTGCAATGAGACAGAACCAAGGAAATTACAAACTCCCCTGACAAAAGGAAACACTAGCATCATAAGGCCAAGTGAACTGCTACTGTCATTAAAACATGGACTTATCAATGGTCTGTAGGATAGGATAGCACCAGATAAAAATTTCCCACAGGTTCTATAGGTGTTGGGGACTGCTCCCTGATGTGTGCTCAGAGAGGCCCAAAAGTGTAGACTACATCTCTCTGTCCTTCTGTAGAGTGGTAAAAGGGTTGAGAAAGGGTGGGGTCTTAGTTATGCAGTTTGGTTGCCTGGGAACAGTCAGAACCAAAACCTTTAGTGCTTATTACTAAAGAATGTTGGGCATTTCCTGTGATACACATAATGAGACCATAATCAGGATAAATAAGAATTAGTAAACTGAGGAAAGTCACAGTGACTTAAAAAAAAAAAAAAAAAAGGAAAATTACTAAAGAGAATTTCAACAAAAACAGCAACAAGAAAAAGTAAGCATCATTCTTGGGAACAACTTTTATTTAGAGATTTAGAGGATATTTGAACAAATATACAGAAAACATTCACAACATGAGGCAAAGTAAAACACAAAGAATAGGAACTGTTGTGACCTGAATTAGTATTCTAAAAGATGAACTGAAAGAAAAGAATCTTAAAACCCCACATATATGGAAAAGCTGAGAGAACAGACTGGAGACTTAAATAACAGATATTGAGACACAGTAGGGTGGTTCAGGTGGTAAAGAATTTGCCTTCAATGCAGGAGACCCAGGTTTGATCCTTGAGTAAGGAAGATTCCCTGGGGAAGAAAATGGCTACCCTCTCTAGTATCCCATCTGGAGAATCCTGTGGACAGAGAAGCCTGGCAGGCTATAGTCCATGGGGTCACAGAGTTGGACACAACTATAGTGATTTAGCACACAAAGCACAGCATTTCTAAGAGAAGAAATTTCTTCTAAGAGAATAAATTTTTAAAGAATCTTTGTGGCTTCTCTTGTCATAATGTACCCATTCCAGGGAGGAGATTATATGTATATGCATATGTATATGTATATGTATATGTATATGCATGATGGTGACGGTTTAGTCTCTAAATCATTTAGTTTCTAAATTGTTTCCAACTCTTGTGACCCTGTGGACTGTAGCCCACCAGGCTCCTCTGTTCATGGGATTTACAGTAAGAATACTGGAGTAGGTTGCCATTTCCTTCTCCAGGGGAACTTCCCACCCAGGGATTGAACCTGCATCTCCTGCATTGACAGAAGGATTCTATACTGCTGAGCCACCAGGGAAGGCCCATGTATACATAAATATATGTATATGTATATGTATGCATATACATATAATATATACAGGAAAGCTTCTGTTGAAATATTTAAATCACTAGGATATATATTAAATTTGCAAACTTCTTAAGATATAAATACTTATTGCATGAAGAAAGCAGTAACAAAGGCATCACTCTAGAATTTTACAATCATATTTCCACAAAACAGAAAATACATGAAGTTTGTACCTTAAATAGCAAAAGTAATTGCTCAACTATTAGAACTGAATGAAAACAATTAAACTAGAAGACTCAAAGTTTTTTAAAAAAAGGAGTAGAAAAAAACAGAATAATTAATTTCACAATAAATAATAAATAACACTTCAAAAAATAATCTTGACTGCAAAAATAAACAATAATATATGAACTCAGAATAGTAAAGCACAATTTTATTTCCTGAAAAATGGCCTGCGAGAATAACTCCATTCAGTAGAAAAACAACTCAGAAGGATATGTAAACATAAATGGTATGTAAAGATAAGTAATAAACAGGAAAGCATTGTGTTTACAAAGTTGCAAAAACAACAAAAGAATATGTTTATAACAATCTTAAACTAAATCTCTAGATCTAGATACACACAATATATGAAGTAGGGGAGGTGACAAATAACTAAGACACTTCCCCTGAGGAGGAAGATATACCTATTGCTACATTTAGAATTTGACAGAGAAAAATGGGTGCAAATAGGGTTAATTAGTAGATCCAAAATAAAACTATGATGTCAATGTGAAGATAATTCTGTATATTCAATGGAAAGTAGAAAAAGAAATAAAGAATGAGAATAAATGAAAAATGATCTAGCAATAATTGTTCACAACACACACATACACACGGATTCAAAAAGAGAAGACAAAGGAAGGAATAATGAAATATCAGGAGGATATGACCTGTTTCTTGCTCCACATGTAAAGAGTTTGGAAAGAACTGCTCCATTCTGACAAAAAAATTTAACAGACTAAAAAGTCAACAATTCTTCCTGGAACTATAAAGAAGGGATGAAATACCACAACCACTATTCCTGAGATTGGAGAGAGAAGTGATTACAGGAAATCACAGCTTATTGGAGCAGACTCAACAGCAGAAAACTCCCGAAGAACTTATGTCACGGTAAGAAAACCTAGCTGTAATTGACACATTGTTGAGACTGAGACTGAGGTATGGATCATTCTATGACTTAAAACCTCCAGAGGACCCCAGTCATTTGGGGACTCTGCCACTTTGTGAGATTTACCACAAGCTCAACAAGGTTCCTACAATAGATAGTATAGATAAATTGCTTTGGGTACCTAGCAGAGGAAAATCATACTGTCTCCTATCAGACTAAAATGGAATTAAACTAGATATCAATAACAAAAAGATAACTAGAAAATCTTGCAACAAGTAGAGACCAACAACAAAATTTAAATAACATACGGATCAATTAAGACTTCTCAAGAGAACTTTTTAATGGTTTTGAACTAAATTAAAATGTGAACAATTTATCAAAGTTTGTGAGAATCAGTGAAAATAGTGCTTAGAAAGAAATTTATAGCTTTGAATACATATATGAGAAAAGAAGAAAGATCTAAAGTCAGTCACCAAAACTTCTACTTTTGGCAACTGAAAAAAAAAAAAAAAAAAAAAGTAAGTAGAACAGAGTAAGCAATAAAAATGAGAGCAAGAATAAATGAAAATAAAATAGGAAATCAATAGAGAAAATCAACAAAACCAAAAGGTGTTTCTTTGTAGAGATTAATAAAATCAATAAACTTCTGTCCAGACTAAAGAGAGAGAGAAAATGAGAACACAAGTTACTAATATCAGAAATAAAATATCACATCACTAGAGTTACCATATAAATTAAAATAACAATAAAAAAGTGCTGGGGTCCAGCCCTGGTGGATCCAGGGTAATTCGAAGTGGGGAGAGAGTCGACCTCTAGAGGAAAATTGTTTAATTAAAGATATATAGAGAGATTAGAAAAGAAAAGTGTAGTAGAAAAATTAGTGAAGAAAAGAGGCTGAATAACTTGGTTTACGCGGAGAACCAATAAAACCCTGAGACAAGGGGTTTGCACTGTCTACGTAGGCCACCGGTGCCCACTTGAATAGTGGAGGGTGCCCTGTCTTGGGCTCCCTCTCGCATGGGTCTTAGAAGCCAGGGTAAATAAGTAGACATGGTGAGCCTCTATGCTCCAGATGAGAATTCAGCCAGAAAATGAGAAAAGATGACACGGGGGAAACCAGTCTTTCCAGGAACTGGTCCCGTTTCTTTATTTTCCAGGTCTGCTTTTATACTTTGAGTTATACACAGTGATAAATGGAAAATGCAAAGTCACGTGGGATCAGCAGTCCTAACTCTTATTGAAACCATGCTTTCTTTCTGCATTCCTTCCGGTATGCAAAGTTCTCAGGTGATTTACATCATCTTATGGCCAAGAGGCCTGCTAACCTTTTATGACCCTTTCTGATGATGATTAGTCAACCAGAAAACTTAATTTCTCCAAAGGTGATTTTTCTTAAGTCAGGCACCACCCTCCGAAGGCACTAGATAAAGTTGAATTCCTACAGGACAAAGGTGGAGTGAGCTATAATCAAGAAAAGAATTTACTTAGCCTAAGGTCTAACATGATTAATATCAAGGTTAATACTTATTTCTCCTATATGCTAGATATATCAGTTAGTGTGTATAAGGGACAAGGAATATGGAGGCTTAGCAGCAAATATTGGCTCAACAATGAAACCCTCCACTGGTATAAATTCTAACTAACCCACTAATACTATACTAATAATTTTCTAACTTCTCAAAAGAATCTGTTTTTAGAACGTTTAGAGCATCTCATGCCTCTCACGGTTGGGAGGCTGTGAACAATCACATGTGGCTGGATGAACCTGTCAGGCAGATTAGAGAGCCGTCAGAGGAGCCTGTGGACTGAAAAACTCTTGTTACACCCAGGAGATTTTTTAACTGGAGCTCTAAGTTAGCTCCTTTCCAGAGAGAGGTGGTGGGAGATAGCCCCTCGTAATGTCAGCAGTGTAGGTGAAAGCATAATGCAGTAAGGTAGGCAGACTCTGGTTTTGGGGGTAGATGCTCGAGGATGTCCAGGGGGACCCCTGGGGCTCGATCCCGCATTTGCATATGTAAGCCTCCTACCTCATGACCTTTGCCACGGGCAGGATTCCTCACGCTGGCTCCCGGCAAAAAAGTACTATAAACAAGTCTATATTTATAAATTAGAAAACCTAAGACGAAGCAGACAGATTTCTTGAACAACATGTTCTGCCATAATTTATACAAGAAGGAATAGACAATCTGATAGATCTATATCTATTAAAGAAATTGAATCAATAATTATTGATTGAAAACAGAAAGCACTAGATCCAGGTGGGTCCAATGGTGAATCTACAAACCATTTAAGGAAGAATTCATACCAATTCTCTATAATCTCTTTCTGAGGATCGTTCTGAGGGCATCAGTCCAGTTCAGTTCAGTCACTCAGTTGTGTCCTACTCTTTGCAACCCCATGGACAGCAGTACACCAGGCTTACCTGTCCATCACCAACTCCTAGAGCTTACTCAAACTCATGTCCATTGAGTCATAATACCATCCAACCATCTCATTCTCTGTCCGCCCCTCTTCTCTTGCCTTCATTCTCTCCAAGCATCAGGGTCTTTTCAAATGAGTCAGTACTTCACATCAGGTGTCCAAAGTATTGGAGTTTCAGCTCCAGCATCAGTCCTTCCAATGAATACTCAGGACTAATTTCCTTTAGGATGGACTGGTTAACTCTCCTTGCTGTCCAAGGGACGGACTCTCAAGAGTATTCTCCAATACCACAGTTCAAAAGAATCAATTCTTTGGCGCTCAGCTTTCTTTACAGTCAATTCTCACATCCACACATGACTACCAGAAAAAAACAAAGCTTTGACTAAATGGACCTTTGTTGGCAAAGTAATGTCTCTGCTTTTTAATATGCTATCTAGATTGGTCATAACTTTTCTTCCAAGAAGGAAACGTCTTTTAATTTCATGGCTGCAGTCACCATCTGCAGTAATTTTTGGAGCCCAACAAAATAAAGTCTGTCACTCTTTCCATTGTTTCCCCATTTATTTGCTATGAAGTGATGGGACCAGATGCCATGATCTTATTTTTCTGAATGTTGAGTTTTAAGCCAACTTTTTTACTCTCCTCTTTCACTTTCATCAAGAGGCTTTCTGAGGCAAGAGCCCATATTAAAAAGTTTAAATTTGACAAAATCACACTTACAATTTAAGATACAGACACTACTATCTAAATATCACCACATTTTTCAGTGTTCAGATATTAAGAAAAACCCAACACCATAGTCCAAAATAGTAAGAAGTATTATTCTCAAGAAGTTGAAAGAATATATTAGTCCTTAACTATCATAACTGAGAGTCTATAAAAAGGCATTTATTTTGCCTTCTGAGCCTCATATTGCCAGCTCTGTTGTAAAGTCTCTCACTCGGAATTATTCTATGATCCTCAAAGGCCAGTTAAATATCCTTCAGCAAAATGTCAAAGCTGAGTGAATCTAAATTCTAGTTTAAATGCAACCATTAGCCTTCATCAGTTACTAAAAAAAAAAGAAAGTGTTACTGTCTGCTATCTACAAATAATTATAGAACCTCTCTGAAGGATATTTTTGTCAATACTTTAAATCAGGTATATTAAGAATATATAACATCATTTAAAAAAAAAATCACACAATGGAGGAAAAAGTGTGGGATTTAGTGGAAATAAATGAATATTGCTCTTCTGAGGTCTTCCACATATAGACACCTAAAATTCATATAATGGACTCCATCACATCTTCCTGATTTTCCTTCACATGTAAATATTCAATAAGTAAATAATTGATTAGTTTGGCCTTTGTTCTGATCTGTGTATCTCAATCAGAGTCCATGAAATAATCAATGTTTTAAAATTTAAAGCAGAAATTAATACAGTATCCATAGAAGCTATCTTTCATAATAAGTAAGAATTTTATTTTGAGATAAGATGATCAAAGTGCGTTGAGGACTGGAAATATATCCAAAGCACTGATGGGAAGGACAAGTGCACTTTCTGACTAATCAGCCTCACTGCCATGTTTACTGAGATTTATGGACCTGAAGGTAGATCAGCCTGATGAATTTTTCCTAGAAGTTTCCTGAGGTGTAGCAGTTATTCTTTGTTTTATAAGGAGCAATATGGGTGCTTTTCTAAAACCATTTTGCTTCATATCTACCCAAACAAGCAATATTTCCTTTATTCTCTTTTCTCTCTTACTCCACCCAGTGATCCTACTAGAATGTGAAATATAATACTGACAGATTTTTGAACTTTTTAAGATATGACTAGACCTTAGCTTTCTGAAACTTTATTTCACAAGCTTTGCTAATAACATATAGTTTTAATATTGTACATAAGATGCCAATTATTGAAGTTATTTAATATTTAATTTTCAAGTATTTATAAATTCATTTTCAAGATATCATGTGATGATACACTATTACACATAATATAACCTAACAAAAACCATTTACAGATGCCTTACATAGATCTTGCAAAGTATCAGTAAAATTATCAAAAAACAGAAGAGTGAATAAGCAATTCTTCACGAACAAGGATTAATTCTGTCTGCTACCTGTTCTGTGTTGTCTGCTCTAATCATTTTCACATTTGCTGAAATTTTCTTTCCTATTTTTGCCTCCTTCCCTCCTATTTCCTGCTCCCCATAATGTTGATACAGTTGTGTTTATATTCCATCTTCCAAAGTCCAACACTGGTATTTCTCCCTCTAGGACTTTTCTTTTCTATGCATGTACAATATTAAGGAACAGCAACAATTTTTCCTATTACTTCTTTATGACTTTCTGCTTTCCACACCATCACTAACTCTTGAGAGAGAAGCCTTATGATCTGTATCAGCAATGAAGCAAATAGAACTGCTAAATGCTAGATATTTTTACATGAGTATTGAATGATTGTTATCACTAGATATTTCTTGTGGACATTCTAAGTTAAGATATCTCTAAGAGTCTAATATCATTGGAGTAAGTGAGTGACTTCAATACTATCTGTTAGAAAAACATGCTTGTTCACTCTTAATTAAGAATGCAGGTAAACTGAAATGAAATTTCCCAAAGATTTATTATAAATAAGCCTGTTACGACAGAGAATTTGTTGTACTTTATTTTATCTCCCTCTAATATTAAAATAATGTCCTGTCACAAAGTCTCCACTCTTAAACCGTTCATTACATTTAAACTATAGCTGAACTTTAATTGAACTGTTTCATCAAGCAAGGTAAATCTATGGCTTTCGTTAATTAGTGTTTGAATGATATATGGAGGAGTGAATTATTGCTCACTCACTGTTTTCACTTTTAACTACAGTACCTTATCCTTATCTCCTAATTTATTGCTAAAACAATATATAGCTTAACTCCTAATGGATATCCTGAAGGTCAGTGAAGAGGTAGAAATTGGATTCCAGTCCCTCCACCCCCCCCACTAAGAAAAATTATTAAAGTATCATACAGGAAACTTCTTACCATAATGTCAAAGATTAGAGCTGCATATTAACCTAAATATGGCAAACTCAATTCTCTACTGTCACTATAGGGGACAGTTGTAGTCCAAGGTCAAATTGAAAGAAATATATGAAAGAGTGCCCACAAGTTTGAAAGTCACAATGAATAAATTGTAAGCCTGATGCCAAAACTTGACCTCTGTGCACCAGTGTTGAATCTTGGAGACAGAGTTTTTGGTGAAGTAGAAAAGAAGAGTCTTATTGTGTTGCCAGCAAATGTGGATACACTGGGCTTCAGTTCAGTTCAGTCCCTCAGTCGTGTCCGACTCTTTGCGACCCCATGAATTGCAGCACGCCAGGCCTCCCTGTTCATTACCATCTCTCGGAGTTCACTCAGATTCACGTCCATCGAGTCCGTGATGCCATCCAGCCATCTCATCCTCGGTCGTCCCCTTCTCCTCCTGCCCCCAATCCCTCCCAGCATCAGAATCTTTTCCAATGAGTCAACTCTTCGCATGAGGTGGCCAAAGTACTGGAGTTTCAGCTTTAGCATCATTCTTTCCAAAGAAATCCCAGGGTTGATCTCCTTCAGAATGGACTGGTTGGATCTCCTTGCAGTCCAAGGGACTCTCAAGAGTCTTCTCCAACACCACAGTTCAAAAGTATCAATTCTTCAGCGCTCAGCCTTCTTCACAGTCCAACTCTCACATATTCCCCATCTATTTCCCATGAAGTGATGGGACCAGATGCCATGATCTTCGTTTTCTGAATGCTGAGTTTTAAGCCAACTATTTTGCTCTCCTCTTTCACTTTCATCAAGAGGCTTTTTAGCTCCTTAGGCATTCAAAAAATGTGTGTTCCACATTAGGGCATATTTGGTGAGGAGTTTTATAGCAATAGTTTAAGGGCTGAATTGTTGATAAGGATCAGGGTGTGTGCAGAGCCTGCAATCCTTAGTCTGGCCTCAGGTGATCTCATAATGAGCTTCTGTGCTCTTGTGTTGTTGCTCAGTCCTTAAGTCCTGTCTGACTGTTTGCAAACCCATGGACTGTAGCATACCAAGCTTCCCTGTCCTTCAGTTAAGTTCAGTTCAGTCACTCAGTCGTGTCTAACTCTTTGCAACCCCGTGAATCACAGCACACACCAGGCCTTCCTGTCCATCCCCAACTCCCAGAGTTTACTCAAATTCTTGTCCATCGAGTCAGTGATGCCATCCAGCCATCTCATCCTCTGTTGTCCCCTCTTCTCCTGCCCCCCCAACCCCTCCCAGCATTAGAGTCTTTTCCAATGAGTTAACTTTTTGCGTGAGGTGGCCAAAGTATTGGCATTTCAGCTTTAGCATCAGCGCTTTCAATGAACATCCAGGACTGATCTCCTTTAGAATGGCTTGGTTGGATCTCTCCTTGCAGTCCAAAGGACTCTCAAGAGTCTTCTCCAACACCACAATTCAGAAGCATCAATTCTTCAGCACTCAGCATTCTTTACAGTCCAACTTTCACATTCATACATGACCACTGGAAAAACCATAGCCTTGACTAGATGGACCTTTCTTGGCAAAGTAATGTCTCTGCCTTTCAATATGCTATTTAAGTTGGTCATAACTTTCCTTCCAAGGAGTAAGGGTCTTTTAATTTCATGGCTACAGTCACTGTCTGCAGTGATTTTGGAGCCCAAAAAAATAGTCTGACATTGTTTCCACTGTTTCCCCATCTATTTCCCATGAAGTGATGGGACAGCTCAAATGGAATTCCTTCACCTCCACTAGCTTTGTTCGTAGTGATGCACTAAGGCCCACTTGACTTCACATTCCCTCCTTCACTATTCTGTCCTTCACTGTCCCCCAAAGTTTGCTCAAACTCATGTCCATCAAGTCAATGATATCATACAACCAACTTATCCTCTGTCACTCTTTTCTCTTTCTGCCCTCAGTCTTTCCCAGCATCAATGTATTTTCCAGTGCGTCAGCTCTTCACATCAAGAGGACGTGGTATTGGAGCTTCTGATTGACCATCAGTTCTTCCAGTGAATATTCAGGATTGATTTTCTTTAGGATTGACGTGTTTGACCTTGCTGTCCATGGGGCTCTCAAAAGTCTTTAGTACCAAATTCTAAAGCATCAATTCTTTGGTGCTCAACTTTCTGTATGATCCAACTTTCAAATTTGTACATGACTACTGGAAAAACCATGATTCCCTGGTAGCTCAGGTCGTATAAAATCTGCCTGCAAAGCAGGAAACCCGAGTTTGATACTGGGTCGGGAAAGCACCCTGGAGAAGGAAATGGCAATAGACTCCAGCATTCTTGACTGGAGATTCCATGGACGGGGAGCCTAGTGAGCCACAGTCCATGGCATCACAAAGAGTTGGACATGACTGAGCAGCTAAAACACACACAGGAAAACCATGGCTGTGACTATATGGCTTCCCTGGTGGCTCATATGGTAAATAATCTGCTTGTAATGTGGGAGACCTGAGTCTGATCCCCTGGGACAGGAAGATACCCTGGAGAAGGGAATGGCAACCCACTCCAGTATTCTTGCTGGAGAATTTCATGGAAAAAGGAGTCTAGCTGGATACAGTCCATGTGGTCACAAAGAGTCGGACACAACTGAAAGATTAACAGTTACTTTTATATGGACCTAAGTTGGCAAAGTGATGTCTCTGCTTTTTAATACCCTGCCTGAGTTTGTCATAGCTCTTCTTCCAAGGAGCAAATGTATTCTAATTTGGTGGCTGTAGTCACTGCAGTGATTTTGGAGCCCAAGAAAATAAAGTCTGTCTCTGTCTCCTTTGTTTCTCCATATATTTGCCATGAAGTGATGGGACCAGGTGCCATGATCTTAGTTTTCCGACTCTTGAGTTTTAACCCAGCTTTTTGACTCTCAATTCTCATCTTCAATAAGAGGCTCTTTAATTCCTCTTCAGTTTCTGCAATTAAGGTGGGATCATCTGTACATCTGTAGTTATTGATATTTATCCTGGTAATCTTGATTTCAGCATGTGATTTATTCAGCCCAGCATTTCTCATGATGTACTCTGTATATAAGTAAATAAGCAGGGTAGCAATATTACAGTCCTGGCATACCCCTTTCCCAATTTTGAATCAGTCTGTTGCTCCATGTCTGGTTCTAACTGTTGTTTCTTGACCTGCATACAGGTTTCTCACGAGGCAAGTAAGGTGGCCTGATATTCCCATCTCTTTCAGAATTTTCCAGTTTGTTGTGATCCACACAGTCAAAGGCTTTAGCATAGTCAATGAAGCAAAATAGATGTTTTTCTGGATTTCTCTTGCTTTTCCTATGATTCAGTGAAGTTGACAATCTGATCTCTGGCTCTTCTGCCTTTTCTAAATCCAGCTTGTACATCTGGAATTTCTTGGTTCATGTACTGCTGAAGCCTACCTTAAAGGATTTTGAGCATTATCTTGATAGCACATGAAATGAGCTCAATTGTGTGGTAATTTGAACATTCTTTGGCAATGAAATGTAATGTCCTTCTTTGGAGTTGGAATAAAAACTGACATTTTCCAGTCCTGTGTCCACTGATGAGTTTTCCAAATTTGCTGGCACATTGAGTGCAACACTTTAACAACATTATCTTTTAGGATTTGAAATAGCTCAGCTGGAATTCCATCACCTCCACTAGCTTTGTTCATAGTAACTCTTCCTAAGGCCCACTTGACTTCACACTGCCCAATGTTTGACTGTAAGAAAGTGAGCACACCATTGTGGCTCTTTGGAACATTAAGATCTTTTTTGTACGATTATTCTGTGTATTCTTACCATCTGTTCTTAATTTGTTCTGCTTCTGTTAGGGCCTTACCATTTCTTTCCTTCATTGTACCCATCTTTGCATGGCTCAGCCTCTTCATTCCTTATGGAACTATTCCTCTGCTCTTTCCCAGTAGCATATTGGACACATAATAATTTTTGCTTTTTCATACTGTTCATGGGGTTCTCAGAGTATGAATGCTGAAGTGGTTTGCCATTCCTTTCTCCAGGGGACCACGTTTTGTCAGAACTCTCCATGGTGACTCATCAGTCTTGGGTAGCCCTTCATGGCATGGCTTATAGTTTCATTGAGTTATACAAGGCTGTGATCCATATGATTGTTTTGGCTAGTTTTCTGTGATTGTGGTTTTCATTCTGCCTGCCCTCTGATGGATGAGGATAAGAGGTTTGTGCAAGCTTCTTGATGGGAGTGACTGGCTGTGAGGAAAACTTGCTCCAGTGGGCAGGACCATGCTCAGTAAATCTTTAGTCTAATTTTCTGCTGATGGATGGAGCTGTGCCCCTCCCAATAGTTTGCCCTGAGGTGGCTTAGTCCTGGAGTCTGCAATCTCTGTGGTAAGGCTATAAGCTGTATGGTAGCGCTAATGGTGACCTCCTCCAAGAAGGCCTAAGCTAATACATTGTACCTCTCAGGACTGTGCTGCCAGTATCCTTGATCCTGCCACATGCCACTGTCAACCCATGTGATCTCGTAAGAGACTGAGCCCAACTTGCCTATGAGTGTTTTGGAGTCTATTTTTCTAGAGTTTATCAAATTGTGATCTTCTCTGGAATGAAGAATGCTTCATCAAGTAGTTAAAATCCCATTTGTTGGGGATTTTAGTTCTGCCGAAGAGTTCAAAGATATATTATGTGTATCCTTTGAGATAGGGTCCTGACTGAAGGCTGCTCTATTTTAGTCTGCTTCTTCCCTGTCTCTGCATCCTCTCCCTTCTCTAGCTAGCAACTGTTTGAACCTGCCCTTTGGAACTTAGGGAATGTCAATGAGGCTCCAGTCCATTTAAGTCACTCAGTTGTGTCTGACTCTTTGCGACCCCAGGGACTGCAGCACACCAGGCTTCCCTGTCCATCACCAACTCCCAAAGCATACTCAAACTCATGTCCATCACGTTGGTGATGCCATCCAACCGTCTCATCCTCTGTTGTCCCCTTCTCCCACCTTCAAGGAGGCGAAGGTGAAACCTATTTCTTACAAACAAAAATAGAGGATACAAAGTAGGTTTCATACCCAGGAGCCCCATTAGGTTCTTGCTTGTTTTAAAGGACACATTTGGTGCATTTTCTTGGCACATCTCTTGTCTCTATCTGGCCATCTTGTATTCTCTAGCTGCTGGCTACAGTAGTATACCCTCTTTTTTACCCACACATTGTGTTGTCCTGTATGATCATAGTGTTACCAAAAGGTATGCATGGGAGTCAGACTGCTTGCTACTCAAAAGCCAGTAAACAGGCCAGGTTGTTGGAAAGGGAAGTTTGCTTTATTTCAGAAGCCAGTAACTGGAGGGGAGGGTGGCAGACATCTGTCCAAAAGCAGACTACCCCACCCCTGACAAACATGAGGTGAGAGCTTTTATAGACAGAGTTGCAGGGGAAGGTTACATGTAGAAATGTTGAGAGTCATCTCTAACAATCATCTTGAAATTATTCATCAGTGGTCTGACTAGCATCATCTTGGTTGTTTTAGGTATAGTTAATCTTCAATTCCGGGGTACACTTGTTCCCATTTCTTTGCAGAATCATGGCAGGTCAAGTCCAGGTTAAAGTTTTGTCATCATGTAGTTAACTTCTTCAAATGGTGTTTTGGTATGTATAAGACAGCTCACAGGATATGTCTCAGAATATTATTTATAGCCCTTGAGAAAGAACTAAAGGTCCTTGACTATGCTTAATGACTACATCATCATTATTTCATCTCCTTAGACTGTTTTCCTTTGTTTCAGCATTTCTCACTTCTCTGATTCAACTCATTTTTGACTAAAGTTTTCCACAGGCAAAAGACAGGCAGAGGACATGTTGGGGGTGGGGTGGGGTTGGGTGGGCAAGGACAATGTCGTCCTGCTCCATTTCAATAGCTGCTTTTATTCAAGTGAAAGTTACTCATTTGTGTTTTATTCTTTGTGACCCTATGGAATTTTCCAGGCCAGAATAATGTAGTGGGTAGCTGTTCCCTTCTGCAGGAGATCTTCCCAACCCAGGGATGACACCCCAGTCTCCCACATTGCAGGTATATTCTTTACAGGCTAAGCCACAAGGTAAACTTGCTTTTATTTAAAGTTTCATCTAATACATTGAATACCAATTCACAAAGAGTCAGACAAGACTAAGCGACTGAACTGAACTGAACTGTGAGAAAAGACTTTATGATGCTCATTGTTATATAAATTAATAGAGGTGAATTAACTTGCTCAATGTCAAATAGCTAGTACTAGATAAAACACTTTTTGACCCTAAGTCTGATGGTATTTCTATAATAATAGTTTCTGTGTCCGTGTGTTTTAATGTATAGTTACATCTTTATTTTTCCAGGAAATCATTTGTTTTCTGTTTCTAGAACCGTTTATTTATTTAATTAATTTATTTTTGACTGCTCTAGGTCTTCATTCCTTTGTCTAGGCCTTCTTAGTTATGGAGAGTGGAGCCTGTTCTTCGCTGTGGTGCACCATCTTCTCATTTGGATAGCACAGATTCTAGGGTTTCAGTAGATGCAGTGTGCAGGCTCAGAAGTTGTGGCTTGCCCACTCTAGATCAGATGGGCCTCAGTAGTTGTGGTGCACAGGCTTAGTTGCCCCATGGCATGTGGAATCTTCTCAGACCAGAGACTGAACCTGTGCCCTCTGCATTGGCAGGTGGATTCTTATCCACTGCACCACCAGGGAAGTTCTGCTCAGTGTTTTGATCTCGTAAAATGAAATGAATAAAAATGATTGGATAAGCTAAAGTATTTTTATTTTAAATGAGAATCCTCTGGGAAGTAGGATACCTCTCAGACAATGCTTTTTACACAGGTGAAGAGATATTTTATAATTTGGTACAGAATAATTTGTGTGTGTGTGTGTGTGTGTGTGTGGATACCAAATCATAGAATTTTTTTTTAATTAATAATTGTGTTTATTTTTATATTCACAAATTCTTTTTTTTTTTACTTTATTTTACTTTATGATACTTTATTTTACTTTACCAATACTGTATTGGTTTTGCCATACATTGATACGAGTCCACCACAGGTGTACATGAGTTCCCAATCCTGAATCCCCCTCCCACCTCCCTCCCCATATCATCTCTCTGGATCGTCCCCATGCACCAGCCCCAAGCATCCTGTACCCTGCATTGAACATAGATAGGCGATTCGTTTCTTACATGATAGTATCATTCTCCCACATCATCCCACCCTCTCCCTCTCCCTCAGAGTCCAAAAGTCCGTTCTATACATCTGTGTCTCTTTTGCTGTCTCTCATACAGGGTTATCATTATCATCTTTCTAAATTCTATATATATATGTGTTAGTATACTAAATTGGTGTTTTTCTTTCTGGATTACTTCACTCTGTGTGATTGGCTCCATTTTCATCCATCTCATTAGAACTCATTCAAATGTATTCTTTTTAATGTCTGAGTAATACTTCATTGTGTATATCAGTAAAATTATTGTTTGTATCCATGCAACTGCTTTACCCACTAAAGCAATCATATGGTAGAAAGATCATAGTTTAGACCCCAATCTTACACATAGTCCTTGCATTTCATCTTTTTTGGGGTTTCCAACACATATCTAGCTTTGCTCCTAAGCTATGAAGCCCGCTTCTGTTTCCCTTTCCCTGCCATCATCTATTTTACTTTGACCTCAGCATTACCTAACGTGGGCTTACCTGGTGGCTCAGACAGTAAAGAATTTTCCTTCAAACCAGGTTCAGTCTCTGAGTGGGGAAGATCCCTTGGAGAAGGGAATGGCTAACTCCTCCAGTATTCTTGACTGGAGAATTCCATGGAGAGAGGACCCTGGTGGTCCACAGTCCAAGTGGTTCCAAATAGTAGGACATGATTGAGTGACTAACACACTACCTAACACATCCTCCTTTCAAAACACGCTAGTGACCCAGGTCTCCACAGCCCTCTCCTCTCCTCTCACTGTGAGTAATGTCTTACTCCACGAAGACTTATACCTGAGACAGGAGTTGGGCATAGAAGGGACTCATTTAACACTTTGTTCTTTACAGAAATAATTCACAACCTCTCAAAAACATCCTTCATACATTTCTGCTCATGTAGAGGGATTATAAATGCTTTGAAAAAGCAACATGCACAAGCCATAAAACCAATTTATAAGATTGGAAAAAGGAGTGGGAGAAACAGGCCCAATTTCTTCATGCTTATTGATCAGCCTTCTTCTGCTTACTACATGTCTTCTTTTCTCATCCACAATAAGAATATGGTATCTAAAAGGTTTTTAGTCACTCCTGGAATCCTTGCAGTAAATCACTTCCTAAAATTTAATCCTAGAAATAGAATTCCTTTTGAAAGAAAAACAAAGTTATCAAGCCAAATAGTTATACTTCCAAGACAGAAAAGAGAGTTTCTCCTAAATTCATGCACTTGACATGTAGTTGAACTGCCAGTCTCATGGAAATTCTTCACTCAGAGATGGCAGATAGGGTTAGTCGGACTTTATCTCTATTCTGTTGCTTAATGACCTTGGAAATCAAGGAAAACCTTCCTGCATATTTGCAACTACAGAAAGATTAACCCTTGTCATAAAAAATAGTTTAATTTCATCCATCTCCTCTTTGATTTCTGTCCTTCAATCGGTCTATTACACCCACATTTTCAAAGGTCAGAGAGTTTTGCTGCATTTGATCTTCAGTAGACAAGAGGCATCACTTAAAATATATATATATACCATTTTTAGGACAGGCAAAAAATGGAATCTAATAAGTTCTAGAGAATATGATTACAAAGTCAGATGTCAAAGTTTGATTTACTTTCAAAAGAGCAGAGAGATAATAGCCGTGGAACAGGAACAAAAACAGTCACACAACGAGAATGACATAATTTTTTAAAGTGCCTAATAATTATCATATTTTTGAGATTTAACAGAAATCAGCATGCAGCCTTGATGATTTATGTGCCTCTCTCCTATTGCTGTATATTTTCAACTACACACAATAGTATTCTTCAATTCTTAATCTTCTTGTTTTTGTCTTTTCTTTTTTTCTTTTTCCTGGAGAAAAATCTAAAAAAAATATAATGTCCTTAAGTTTAGTAAACAAATATTTATTCAATTATTAGATAATTCTTTGTAAATTATGCACTCTGTAAATAATATTCTTGGAGAGTAAATAGCTGTGTAATACCCAAACGTTCAAATTCTTGTCCTGCTAATTCTGAGACAGGCTCTTGAGTTTTTTTTCTATAGAATAAAGTTTTACCTTGGAAAACAGAAGGTAAAGGGCACAACTTCTGTAAGATCACAAGACACTTATATGAGTGGTACACAAGTACTTTTGTGTAGACATGATTACTAGAAAGAATATTATATTTATTATTTCAAATATGTATTGTATTCCAAAGCTGAGCCATTTATTACCATATTATCATCCACTATTCTTATAGCCAGAATCACAGTACAATAGATAATGCATATTTAATTTTTAAGATGTGTCACACACTCTACTAAGGTCATATGTGAATCATCTTAATTGCTGCAAAATTTTTATTAGGTCGTCTTGTGATTTATGTTAAATTATCATGTAAGTTAAGTAAAAAAGCTGGCTTAAAACTCAAAATTCCAAAAACTAAGATCATGGCACCCAGTCCCATCACTTCATGGCAAATAGATGGGGAAAAATAAAAACAGTGAAGGACTTTATTTTCTTGGGCTCCAAAATCACTACAGATGGAGATTGCAGCCATGAAATTAAAAGACTTCTGACTCTTGAAAGAAAGCTATGACAAATCTAGACAACATATTAAAAAGCAGAGACATCACTTTGCCAACAAAAGTCAGTCTAGTCAAAGCTAGGTTTTTCCAATAGTCATAGGCATGTGAGAGTTGGACCATAAAGAAAGCTGAGTGCCAAAGAATAGTTGCTTTCAGATTGTGGTGCTGAAAACAACTCTTGAGAGTCCCATGGACAGCAGGGAGATCTAACCAATCAAGCCTAAAAGAAATCAACACTGAATATTCTTTGGAAGGACTGATGCTGATGCTGAAGCTCCAACACTTTGGCCATCTGTTGCAAATAACTGACTCATTGGAAAAGACCCTGATGCTGGGAAAGATTAAAGATAGGAAATAGAAATAGAAATAGAAAATGAGATGGTTGGATGGTATCACCTGTTCAGTGGACATGAATTTGAGCCAATTCCAAGAGATTGTGAAGAACAGGGAAGGCTGGTGTGCTTCAGTCCAAGAGATTGCAGAATCAGACACAACTGTGTGACTGAACAGCAACAACAAAGTTAAGTAGAGTGCTAGGGTATTGGATGATGGGCCTTGGTTCAACAAAAGGCAACAAGGGAATAAAATAGTTTAATACTCACAGATTCTGGAGAAAGTGTATGCCATGCCTTGAGGGGGAACATAGGTAAGGGTGCAGCCAGAAAGAGTGGCTGGACCCAAGGCATGTGTCTGTATTAGGCCTTATGGGTGGAGTGTTTTGGAATTCTCAGTCTGAGGTCTGATTGGTCAATTCAAACAAACAGAAAAAAAATAAGTTTTGATAAACTCCATGGGGATCCTTAGAAGAATTTATAAGAATCCCTTAGAAGAAATAGAGTAACCATTACAGTCAACAAAAAAGTCCAAAATGTAGGACTTGGGTGCAGTCTCAAAAACAACAGAATGATTTCTCTTTGTTTCCAAGGCAAACCATTCAATATCAAATAATCCAAGTCTATCCCCTGACCAGTAATGATGAAGAAGCTGAACTTTAATGGTTCTATGAAGACCTACAAGAAGTTCTAGAATTCATACCCAAAAAAGATGTCCTTATCATTATAGGGGACTGGAATACAAAAGTAGGAAGTCAAGAAACACCTGGAGTAACAGGCAAATTTGGCCTTGGAGTACAGAATGAAGCTGGGCAAAGACTAATAGAGTTCTGCCAAGAGAATGCACTTGTCATAGCAAACACCCTCTTGCAGCAATACAAGAGAAGACTCTACACATAGACATCACCAGATGGCCAACACCAAAATTATATTGATCATATTCTTTGCAGCCAAAGATGGAGAATGTCTTCACAGTCAGCAAAAACAAGACTAGGAGCTGACTGTGGCTCAGATACTGAACTCCTTACTCCCAAATTCAAACTTAAATTGAAGAAAATAGGGAAAAGCACTAGACCATTCAGGTATGACCTAAATCAAATTCCTTATGATTATACAGTGGAAGTGAGAAATAGATTTAAGGGACTAGATCTGATAGAGTCTCTGATGAACTATGGACAGAGGTTCATGACATTGCAAGACCATCTCCAAGAAAGAGAAATGCAAAAAAACAAAATGGCTGTCTGAGGAGGCCTTACAAATAGCTGAGAAAAGAAGAGAAGACAAAAGCAAAGGAGTAAAGGATACACCCATTTGCATGCAGAGTTCCAAAGAATAGCAAGGAGGGATAAGAACGCCTTCCTCAGTGATCAGTGCAAAGAAATAGAGGAAAACAATAGAATGGGAAAGACTAGAAATCTCTTCAAGAAAATTAGAGATACCAAGGAAGGAAGCAACAGTTAGAACTGGACATGGAACAACAGACTGGTTCCAAATAGGAAAAGGAGTCCGTCAAGGCTGTATATTGTCACCCTGCTTATTTAACTTATATGCAGAGTACATCATGAGAAATGCTGGACTGGAAGAAACACAAGCTGGAATCAAGATTGCCAGGAGAAATATCAATAACCTCAGATATGCAGATGACACCACCCTTATGGCAGAAAGTGAGGAGGAGCTAAAAAGCCTCTTGATGAAAGTGAAAGAGGAAAGCGAAAAAGTTGGCTTAAAGCTCAACATTCAGAAAATGAAGATCAAGGCATCTGGTCCCATCACTTCATGGGAAATAGATGGGGAAACAGTGGAAACAGTGTCAGGTCCCATCACTTCGTTGCAAATAAATGGAGAAACAGTGGAAACAGTGGCAGACACTATATTTTAGGGGCTCCAAAATCACTGTAGATTATGACTGCAGCCATGAAATAAAAGACGCTTACTCCTTTGAAGAAATGTTATGACCAATCTAGACAGCATATTGGAAAGCAGTCATAACTTTGCCAACAAAGTCTGTCTAGTCAAGGCTATAGCTTTTCCAGTAGTCACATAAGGATGTGAGAATTGCATTATAAAGAATTGATGCCTTTGAACTGTGGTGTTGGAGAAGACTTGAGAGTCTCTTGGGCTGTGAGGAGTTCCAACCATTCCACCCTAATGGAAATCAGTTCTAAATGTTCATTGGGAGGGTTGATGTTGAAGCTGAAACTCCAATATTTTGTCCACCTGATGGGAAGAAATGACTCTTTGGAAAAGACCCTGATGCTGGGAAATATTGAAGGGAGGAGGAGAAGGGGACAACAGAGGAAGAGTTGGTTGGATGGCATCACCAACTCAATGAACATGAGTTTAAGTAAGCTCCAGGAGTTTGTTATGGAAATGGGAGCCTGGCATGCGGCAGTCCATGGGATCGCAAAGAGTCAGACATGACTGAGTGACTGAACTGAACTGAACTGAACTGATGGGGATCCATCTATTGGCATATAAGAGGAAGGTCCTAGAAAGTGGGGGAAAACTGTTATCACAAGAACTGTAGGGAAATCATATCAGTAACTTACATTTACGTGTATCTCTGTGGGCTTCAACCTGGAAAATAAACTTATGTAAGGGGCTATGTCATTATAAGACCCCAGCAGGCCACTTGGCCAAACAGCATGGATGCCAAGCCAACAATATAGTTGAATAGCTTAGTTCAACTCCTGACAGGTAAATTCTATCATTGCCTCTATTTATAGTGGGGGTGGGGTGGGTGAGGACCATAAAATTTTGCAATTTGTGCAAGATCACACATTTAGTATGAGGTTAAGTAGTTGAATTCAGGTGCAAATTCATTTTATCTGTTTCCAAATCTCAAATATAGCCTTCAATACCACATCCTCAATTAAAAAAAAAAAAAGTCCTCCTCAGTTTATAATCTAATTCAGAAGAGGTGATTTCTAAAGATAGGAGTATTTAATCCAAAAGGAATAGAATCATTCATCAGTTTTATTCCTGATATGTAATATATAAAACACACCAGGCAAAGTACAGAAGATGCACTAGACAGAATGAGGCTGAGTATTGAGGCCTACATGACAAGTGTGGGGAAAAGATGACAGAGTTTGAAATAGCTTACTGATAGTAAAATTGATGAAAAGGGAATGAGATTGTGACATAGAGGAAAATGCTCAAGTAAAGTTGACTGAATGAACTTGAGAATGAGAAGAGGATCAAAAAAGCAGCAGGCACTATGAATAAGAAATTGATTTCAAATGATTTTCCCAATATTGAAGCTAACATTTTAGTGGCATATTGATTTAAAAAAAGGGTGCTATATTAAAATACATAGTATAAAAGTTTTAAAAGAAATTAAGGAATTATCAAAATTTTTCTGAGTGTTCAAAAGAAAAACAGAAACTTGAATATTTACCACATCTTCTTGTTAAAAGTGCTATTTGATATATTGTTTGTAAAGCAATCAAACCGACAAGTCAGCACAGGGAATGAATTTGCAAAATCGATTATCTTTCCTTCCAAAATCATGGACAAAATTAGTTTGTATTTAAGAATGTTGATTTTAATAAATGAGAATCCTGTCTCTTATACACATCTCCAACCATTCCACCCTAATGGAAATCAGTTCTAAATGTTCATTGGGAGGGTTGATGTTGAAGCTGAAACTCCAATATTTTGTCCACCTGATGGGAAGAAATGACTCTTTGGAAAAGACCCTGATGCTGGGAAATATTGAAGGGAGGAGGAGAAGGGGACAACAGAATATATATATATATATATATATATATATATATATATGCATATATGGAATATTGTATAGTCTTTTTTATAGCTGGGTGGAATATTACTCAGTCATAAAAAAGAATAAAATGCTGCTATTTGTGGCAACATGGATGAACGTATAGAATATTATGCTTGGTGAAATGTCAGTCATAGGAAAACAAAGGCTCTGCAATATCACTTATATGTGGAGTTTAAAAAAAAAACAGAAACATACTCATAAATATAGAAAACAAACTTATGGCTACTGAAAGTGTGGCAGGGGAGAGATAAATTAAGAGTATGAGATTAATAGATAGAAACTAGTAAACATAAAGTAGCTAAGTAACAATGATTTACTGTATATCAATAGCACAGGAATCATGCTCAATAACTTATCTTTTGATAACCTATAATAGAATATAATCTGTCAAAGAATTTCAAAAAAGCATTACTATGCTTTAAACTGAAACTAACATAATATTGTAAGTCAACTATATCTCAATTAAGCAAATAAATTTATACAAAGTAAAAAAAAAAAAAAAAAAACTGATGTTCAGTCCCCCTTTGTAGAGCATGTAAATAAAGAAAAGATAGCTGAGACCATCCAAAAACTATGATTAGTTAACACGTCTCAGGCATTGTATAGGGTGAGTCATTATACTCACGCTGAATGTTCTTAATAGCTAAAAAGAAAAACAAAAACAAAAACAAAAAAAACTACTTCCATTTTGTTAGGAGTCCTTGAATGGAATACTAGAGGCCTAGGGAGTTAGAATAAAATACATCTGGGCAGAATGCCATTGCTCCAGAGAACCTGTGGTACAGAAAACAAAGCCAGTACAACTTGTCAGACTCCTCCTCAGTGCGAAGAGAAGAGCAGAGCATTCATCCAGAAAAGAAGAGTAAAGAAATCATAGGTATTTATGTGATGCAATTAAAAGAACCAGTATTTTGAGAACCAGTGTCTTTTGAGAGGCTCAGAAGAGACAGAGGAAGGGATAAATGTTTTTTATAATTTTTTTCAACTTCTGGTGAAGAAAGTGCATATTCAGACTTACAAAACCTAGTTGATTCAAAATAAAATGAATAAAATAAAATGAATTTTTAAAAGTATATACTAGGACATATTTTAATCAAATTTTCAATAATTTGAATATTGACTTTCTATTCTGTACTACTGCTGACATCATTCCCTCATCCTTCCCTTTTCCACACACATCAAGGACTGTCTTCCTAAATTAGGACACTTAGGAAAGAAGAGAATGCTTACTAAGATCATACCACAGTGCAGCATGGTTTTAAGCACATTCTCTGCGAACCTCAAGAACTTGCTCTTTCAAACATATCATATCAAATAACTTGCAAAGAATGAAAAACTTATTTTTTTTCCCCTTAAAAAGATGGATAAATTATTATTGTCTTCCCAGCCTCTTTGTTCAGTTCCTTAAGTGAAGCCCAAGCATTTACCATTCCTAGACTCTCTAGGAACAGAAAGCTCTGAAAAAAGTGTCTTTCCTTTTCAGTCTTTCCCTGAAGATCAATTCTTACACAGCCATCTTGCTATCTATTCAGTGATGTTTCCAATCCAAAACTCAACTTTACTTGAGTCAAACTGTCACCAATTACGTATTGTGTTTTATAACAACTTCACTTTTACAATTTGCAGCACCCTGGATTGCCATCTGAAATCCTTGCCATTTAAATGATTATCCTGTAGCCTTTATATTTTAGTAAAGAAATAATATAGCCTCTGAAAAAAATGAGTCACTAGTTAATGTATAAAAAGAAAACTAATCATCTGATTTATACCAGTTAATACTCAATTTATTTGGATACAGGGCTAGACACAGGTGTGACAGATGGTAGCAGTGGAAGGTTGGAGGGTGAGCCTGGGTACAAATAGTTACTAAGATGCTGTTAATTCTCCTTTTATTCATGTTATTTCATCTTCCCCTGTTTTGTTGACAATTAAGAGTCTCAGGCTATATAATATGTTTGGCATTAACTAGCTATGTGGCTGAGCTAATATTGAACACAAGGACTGTGGCTCAAATCTGTGTTGAATACAATTTTAATAATGTTAATGGCATGAGAAGACAAACTAAAAGACAGCAAGATAGGATGACATAACTTTCAACAGAAAAAAAAAATTAATCTTAATGTAACATCTTGAAGTAGCTACTATAGTATTTTTATAAGTGAGAAAACTGATGTTTACTGTGCAACAAAACTTCTCAAATATGGCTTGGGCAACCAGAAGAGTCACAAGAGAAAAGACATATTTGGAATCTTCTCTACCATTTTATCCCCCATTCAGTTCAGTTCAGTCATGTCCGACTCTTTGTGACCCCATGAATCGCAGCACGCCAGGTTTCCCTGTCCATCACCATCTCCGGAGTTCACTCAGACTCAACGTTCATCGAGTCGGTTATGCCATTCAGCCATCTCATCCTCGGTTGTCCCCTTCTCCTCCTGCCCCCAATCTTTCCCAGCATCAGAGTCTTTTCCAATGCGTCAACTCTTCGCATGAGGTGGCCAAAGTACTGGAGTTTCAGCTTTAGCATCATTCAGTACTAGAAATAGTTCCAGTTGCTTCAAATATAAAGAAAACTATCAACAAAACAAAGACAGCCTATGAAAGAAAAGAAAATATTTGCAAATGATGCAACTGACAAAGGATTAAGGTCCAAAATATACAAACAATTCATAAAACTCAATCTTAAAAAAATTAGCCAAAAATGAGCAGATCTAAAATAGACATTTTTGCAAAGAAAGACATATAGGTGGTTAACACACACATAAGAAGATGCATCACTAATTATTAGAGAAATACAAAGAAAAGAAAAAATGAAATATCATTTCACATTGATCATAATGGCTATCATCAAAAAGTCTACAAATAATAATAAACCCTAGAGAGGACTTGAAGAAAAGGGAAACCTCTTACATTATTGGTGGGAAAACAAATTGGTACAGCCACTAAGGAAAACAGTATGGAGCTTCCTCAAAAAATTAAAAACTGAACCACTACATGATCCAACAATTCTACTCTAGCTAAAAATCCAGAAAAAAACAAAACTCTGATTTGAAAAGATACATGCACCCCAATGTTCATAACAGCACTATTTATAATAGCCAACACATGGAAGCAACCCAAGTACCCATGAACAGATGATTGAAGAATATGTAGTGTGTGTGTGTGTGTGTGTGTAGATATATATATATATATATATATATATATATATATATAT
>SJYT01069573.1:0-11287 GCA_006410635.1 Cephalophus harveyi
AAAAAAAAAAAAAAAGACCCTTCTGAAATGTTGCTGTCTCAGAAGAACCAGTTTAACGTGAGTGCACACAGACCTCTGCATTGCCTTGCTCTTGAGAAGAAAAGGCTGTTTCATTTTGGGCAGCCATGCACAGTTTAAAAATAAGAGGTTCTGTTACCAAGAAAAGATGAAAGAACAGAAATCATGAGACAGCTGGAAGTCTCAACTGGGGCAACATTGAACAATCATGTTCTAGCTCATTTCCTTGACACTATCTTAGTCCTGGTCAGATAGGAAGGCAGTGGCCTCGGTGCCTGCAGGAAAGTGAACACTTGTTGAAAATTTCCTGAATTCTGAGCTCTGTACTAGGTGCGTCCTTATGTTCTCTCCTTTAAGCATCGCAACCCCCTTTTTATGCCCGTGTTGTTTTGCTCAAGTTACAGGCAAGCACGTTGAGGTCCTAGTAAGTAGTTTGCTGAAGGCCGTCCAGCTAGCTGACACCAGAGCTCTAGAACAGCTCTGGCTCTAGAACCTGAGCCCTTTCCGCTGCCTCACACGTCCCTGTGTCTGGGATACGGGGCTAGGAAATCAATCTAGGCCTCCTGAGCTTTGTCTGTTCAAGTCGAAGCAGTGTCGTGGCCACAGAGACTGGCTGGCGGCTGCGGGCTGTGCCCATAATGTGGTGTTGGCAGCCTGCGACTAGAGGGCAACATGGCAGGCCAGGGGCTGAAGCCAGAGCGGGCTGGGAGTGAGGTGTGGCAGCGGGTGGCAGGACTTGACACTCTGGGTGGTAGACTGTGGTGCTGAGCCCTCATCCTCCAGAACCACAGGGACGAGGTGAGGCCTTGGGAAGCATGACTTGGGACCAGGGAGAGAGACCTTCCTCCTCCAGCCTCCAGGGCACAGTGGCCCACTCTGCTGTCATTACGGGCTGTGAGTCTGGGTGGAGAGAATTGTCTCTGCGGTTTGGAGCAGGACACATTCTTTCGTTCTTTCTTTAATGCACAAATGTTGGGTGAGGGCTGTGGGACAAGGTCCTGGCAAGGCACTGGGGAAGAGAGGTGGCCTCTGCCCACGGTGAGGATGGCAAAGGTAGAGGACCATCACCAGAGGAGAAATTGGGGAGCTGTGAGAGCACCACAGCGAGGCTCCAGCCGACTTTGTGAGACCAGGAAGGCTTCTCAGAGGATGGGCTGGAAATTGCCAGAAGATCAGAAAGCACAGAAAGAAGCAAAGGGGTTCAGTGGGGTCATATCCAAGCACAGCAGAGAACCTGGTCATAGAGGACAGGCGAGAGCTGGTCCTGAGAGTTGGGGGCCCAGTCGGAGAGGAACATGCCCCAAGGCCGATTCGGGCAGGGGGTGACTTGATCCGCTAGCAGGGTGCCCCTCCAGTTCTCCTTCTTAGGCCCTAGTTGGGTCCAAGGCCTGGGAAGCAGGCCCCTGTCTCATTTCACTTTCCCTCAGCAGGTGCCCAGGTGGTGGAGGGTGGTGAGGGACGCCCGTGCAGCACCTGTCTCATCCCGTGTCCCCTCAGGCAGTGACAGAGCCCTCAGACTCTCTCTCCAGTCTCCACCCAAGGTCCCCAGTGTTGTGGGGGTGTCCTCAGTGGTACATACTGTGAGATTTTTATTGTGTCACATGACTGAATAGTTAATACTTTATTGTGTAAAAAAGAAAAACTGCAGAAAACAGCCTGGGCCCCAGGGCTGAGAGGGGCAGGGGCGGGGACAGAGTGGGCTGCTCTGTAGGTTAGAAGGCAGCACGTTGGAAGGTTATGTATTAAAGCGTGGCCATTTTGGAAGGAGATAAATGAGCAAAAGTGAGATGAATTGAAGAGCAGGAGGGACTTCCCTGGTGGTCTGGTGGCTAAGACTCTGCTCTCAAGGCAGGGGCCAGGGTTTAATCCCTAGGTGGGGAGCTAGACCCCACATGACCATGACTAAGAGCTTGCGTGCTACAGTTACAAGACGCCGCAACCAAGACCAAACCAAATAAATAAAAATAAATATGAAGGGCAGGAAAGGAAACTGGGTGCCCAGGACGTGCTGCGGGAATCTGTGAGCAGGTGGAGACCAGGCTTCCAGGAGGCCTGCTGTTGACAGCGCTCCCTCCCGCCTTCCCTCCTCCCCAGGGTTGGGCAGCATAGAAACCAGGCCACCTGCCTCTCCTTTCCGCCCACCTGTGGGGCAGCGTGGTGCACAGAGTTCCCTTTGTCTTCAAAGGCCTTTTCATGCAGTGCCAGGACGACAAGCTCTAGGCCTGGGCGGGTCATCTGCTGCTGTTTGGATCCTCAGCAGATGCCCACGTGATGGGGGGTGAGGGATGCCCGCACAGCACCTGTCTCATTTCACTTTCCCTCAGCAGGTGCCCAGGTGGTGGAGGGTGGTGAGGGACGCCCGTGCAGCACCTGTCTCATCCCATGTCCCCTCAGGCAGTCACAGAGCCCTCAGACTCTCTCCAGTCTCCGTCCAGGGTCCCCAATGTTGTCGGGGTGTCCTCAGTGGTACATACTGTGAGATTTTTATTGTGTCACATGACTGAATAGTTAATACTTTATTGTGTAAAAAAGAAAAAATGCAGAAAAAGTCAACTTAGGTTGATAAGATTTTGCCACTTTTTGATGAGCTGTTTCTCTAGTGACTGTTAGTAAGTCCCTTAACTAGTTGACGAACTTGGGCTTGTTTGGGGATTCCTTCAGTGGAGCAGAAGAAATGGCAGGCCCCCCAGAAATGACAGTAATTAGTTGGGACTTGTATGCTACCAGCAATGTGACAGTGATTACTAGAATCCAGTGGAAGAAGTAGCTATAGGAACCCGGTAATAACCTTGGGAATCCAGTAGGTGCGGTTGGCAGGTTGGAAAGAGCCCAGATGATCTGATGGCCCTCAGTTATCATTAGGTGGTCAGAAAGCCTCAGAGTTGAAACAGTAGAAGAAAAGGGCCTGTTTGGGCTGGGGTGGCTTTCTCTCCCAGTGGTACTACAGTCAGACGAGATCTATCATCACAGGAATGTGCTTAGCGTGCTGAAAGGCAAAGGACTGTGCTTGGAAAGGAAGAAGCAGGGTCAGATAGAGGGACTCCCATCAAGGGACCTGGGATCTAGGCTGGCTCTGGCCTTCCTTGAATGTTAATCTGGGCTTCCTTGTTCCCATTTTTGCAGTAGACAAATGGTGCTTTTCCCCAGGCTGCCTCATAAAGAAGTTAGGAGGCTGAGATGAGACCAGAGCTTTGCTTTGCAAATAGGGGGCTTGTGTGTGTTTCTTATATTAGGAATTAATGTCAACCAAGGAATGTCTAGTACTAACTTCAGTTTTGTGGTTTGTTCTCTGCCTGGCATATTTGAGAACACAGTCTAAAAGAAAATTGTCCTTTTTTTAGGTTATCAGAGATCTGGAAGATAATTGAAGTTATTTCACAAAAGCTTCCTAGTAGCCCAGCCCTGTCCTAGGAACAGGGGGAAGAGGGGTAGCTCAGGAGAGATTTGAAACAGCTCCTGCTTTTCCGAAGTTTATGTCCCTGTGGGGAAGTGTGAAGGGAGACAGCCTCCATGAACATCTAGTTGTCTTTGCACCTGCTGTGATCTTAGTCTAGAATCTTCTCCCCTTCCTAAGCCTCACCCCAACTTTCTGCTCATCACTGCTTGGAAAAAAGTCATTATTCAAGATTTGTTTTGAGTAATATATTTCTTGGAACTCTCCCTGGTGGTTCAGACAGTAAAGAATCTGCCTGCAATGCAGGAGACCTGGGTTCGATGCCTGGGTCAGAAAGATTCCCCTGGAGAAGGAAATGGCAACCCACTGCAGTATTCTTGCCTGGATAATTCCATGGACAGAGAAGCCTGGTGGGCTACAGTCCCTGGGATTGCAAAGAGTCGGACATAACTGAGCGATTAATACTTTCACTTTCAATATATTTCTTGGAAACTCTCTTATAAATTGCCCAAGCATACTGAGCTATTTCTTCTTTTTTTCCCTTACATTTTGTATATGCTTCATTCTTTCAAGAACTGTTCATCGAATGCCTGCTACGTGGCTGGGGAACTAGAGATACAGCAGTGAACCGGACACAGGGAACGGGGAAAGGAGCATAAATGTGTTATGTCAGGCGGTGACGGGCCCTCTAAGCAATCACACAAGATACCGACTTGTGTGTTGCCCCCCCTCAGGAGAAGGAGCATCTGGAGCGCAGGGCCTGTGTCCTTTTCTTTCTGTCTCTAAGGCCCGTGCACAGCCCTTGAGTGAGTCCAGCATGTGCTGAGTCAGGGAGTGAATTCATGTCGATGTTGTACTGAATGTGATGTATACCCAGAAAGAACTAGGTAAGCTCCAGGCATGATGGCCATGCGATTTTCTTCTCTTTTTCCCTGATCCCCGTGCTGTCAGAGCAGAAGCTGAGCCAGTGGGAGGCACAGGCGGGCTGGGTGTCAGCAGGACACCAAGCCAGTTGGCTGGAAGAGGCCAAGGGCACAGAATGTGGTAGAACATAGGACTGTTTTAAGTTGGGCCTGCATCATTTGGGAGATTATCCCAATCAGCTGCACTGCCTTCCTTGAGAAACTGCCATTTACACTAATCATTAGTAACATGTCAGTCTTTCAAGCGGCTTTAAAACTTGCTTGTGATACCCAAATTTCCAGCTAGCTGCATGATGCATTTCCTCCAGGTTATGACGATGATCTCTAGGCAGACTTCCTGAAAGTTGTCTCAGATCTCTTTGATAGGATGTATTACTTGAGGGAGATTGGGGCAATCATTCATTGAACAAGTATTTATTGAACATTTACTATATCAGATCTTGTTATAGATGCTGGAGATACAGCTTTCCTTCCAGTTTGGAGGCTACAGGGTGATAAGCATTAAATAAAATGAGTGAGTGAATTTTATAGTATATTCAAATTTGATAGGTGGTAAGGAGAAAAATAGAGCAGAGAAGAATTATAAATGTTTCTGTTGTACTATGTGTGCTCAATCATGTCTGACTCTTTTGCAGCCCCATGGACTGTAGCCTGCCAGGCTCCTTTGTCCATGGAATTTTGCAGGCAAAAATACTAGAGTGGGTTGCCATTTCCTACTCCAGAATAAATGCTTAAGTAGCCCCAATTAACCTGTTCTACTTTTTGCCATAACACTTATCAGATTAACTTATCATAACACTTTAAATCAGATTTGAGACAAGTTTACCTTCAAGGCCCTAAAGCTTAAACTTCAGGGTCTTTCATTTGTAAGGGCTCTTGGAAGGTTCAGTACCTAACTACCTAACTTTGTATTCTTTGTCTTATCAAGGGACCCTCAAACTGTGTAAAATTCAGACATCTTAAATGTATTCTAGCATCAATTATATTTTCATAGTATTTGTTTTAAAACAACAAATGCTTGAGGAGGGGCCTCCAATTTTTAATTTAATGATTGGGGAAGGCCTTGTTGAGAAGATAATTGTGAGCAAAGATTTGAAGGAGGCGAGGGCAGAGCCAGGAGACTGGGTGAAGGAAGGGGAAGTGTTCTGGGCAGAGGGACTGGCAGAGGCTCTGGGGACACAGTCAGGAGGGCGGCTCCCCAGAGTAGTGTGGTTGAGGGGGAGCATGGTTCAGGCCAGGGTCAGAGGGAGCACAGGGTCAGATACTGGGCCTCATGGGCCATTACAGAACTTTGTTTCTGAGACAGGAAGTCTTTGCAGCCTTTTAAGCTGCAGAGTGGCATGGTCTGACTCACATTTTCATGGCAGTGATTCAGGGAGGAGGTGTTAGTGGCTTAGAACAGGGTGGTAATGGTGGACATGCTGTGACATACAGGTTCTGTGTCTATTTTGAAGAATTTCCTGATATTAGGTTAAGGATGAGAAAGAGGAGTTGGGGATGACACTGAGGTTTTTTAGCTTGAGCAACTGGAAGATGAAATGGCCATCAGCTGAGACAGGACAGGACTTTGAGTGGAACAGCTTCCAGGAAGAGCAAAAATTCGTTTTGGTTATGTTTATTGAAATATCTTTTAGACATCCAGGTGGACATTTCGGGTAGGGAGTTAATGGTTTGAGTCTGAAGTTTCTGGAGAGACCCAGCTAGAGGTCTACATTTGGGAATTGGGGAACACATGAATAGTATTTAAAGCCATGAGATTTGAATGAGTGCAGACAGAAAAGAAATCCAAGGACTGTGTTTTGGGGAATGTAAATGTTAAGAGGTCTTGGAGATAAGGAAGAAAAAGGAAAGGAAATTGAAAGGGAGCAACCAGTGAGCAGGAGAATAATGTGCTGCACAGAATTGGGGTGAAATGTTGGATGTGTCATAGGCTGCTGATCAGTCAGCTAAGAGCTAAGGATTGACCACTGAAGTTAGCAGCGTGGAAGTGAAACAGAACCGTTTCAGAGCAGTGTGGGGGAGTGGATTGCAATTAGAGCGGGTTTAAGAGAAAGAGAAAAAGAATTGGAAAGAGTAAGAGACAACCTTGAGAAATTTGGCTGTGAAGAGGAACAGAGAAGTAGGAGGGAAGCTGGAGGAGTAGAAGGAGTTCAAAAGTAGGGGGTTTAAGATAGGAAATTATTAAAAATGATTCAGTAAAGAAGAATATTTTAAGGAAGCAAGAGAGAGAGAGAAATTTTCGGAAGTGGTATCTTCAAGTAGATGAGAAAGGGGAAAATCTAGTGCAGGGGCTGACCTTAGAATCATGGACAGTTTATCACATTTTAAGGTGGGGACGACAGAGGATGAGATGGCTGGATGGCATCACCGACTCAATGGACGTGAGTCTGAGAGAACTCCGGGAGTTGGTGATGGGCAGGGAGGCCTGGCGTGCTGCGATTTATGGGGTCGCAAACAGTCAGACACGACTGAGCGATTGAACTGAACTGTNGATCCTGATGTATCCCTTTTAGCCATCCTCTGCTTGCTGACTGCTGCCGTCAGTGTGCCAAGCTGGGGTGTGTGTGAATGTGCCATTGGCAGCCCCAAGGAGACCCAGTTCCTCCTCAGCACCCAAGGCCTTTGGATTTCCTTGCCTTTTGTCTGTTGAGGAAACCGTCCCTCCTCTTCTTTGGAAGCTTCATCCATCCCCAAATCGCATGTGACGCTGTAGGCCTGTGCTTGCAGACCGCAGTGTGTCCCCGTCACTGGCGCTCCCATGCTTGTTGGCTGCCCCTTGCCTCTGCTGCTCCAGGAGTAGCTCTCCAAGTCTCCACTCACCTGATCCACTACATCCCGGTGCCTGCCAGTCATGAGGGGCCGCCTCCTTTGGGACTGGGGATGCTTTCCTGAAACACATCCATTTTGGAAAGGCGTAAGCAATGGCAACCCACTCTGGTACTCTTGCCTGGGAAATCCCATGGATGGAGGAGCCTGGTAGGCTGCAGTCCATGGGGTCGCTAAGAGTTGGACACGACTGAGCGACTTCACTTTCACTTTTCACTCTCATGCGTTGGAGAAGGAAATGGCACCCCACTCCAGTGTTCTTGCCTGGAGAATCCCAGGGACAGGGGAGCCTGGTGGGCTGCCGTCTGTTGGGTCGCACAGAGTCGGACACGACTAAAGTGACTTAGCAGCAGCAGCAAGCATTTATTAGCGCCTTACCTGAAATAGAGATTGCCTCCAAGCCAGAATGAATCCAGTGTTCAATAAAATATTAACTTCTTTCTGTGAACCAAGCTGATCTAGTATTTCTCGCAATGTGACTCTTGTTCAGCAGAACACAGAGCAGGAGTTCCTAAGGCCAGCCTTCATCTGTGGAATCGGTTCCTTCTACAGCATGATTATCTTTCCCACTCCTTTGCCCAGACCCTGTTGTGAATGTCTAAAGATATATGAATTATGAACCTGAGAGCAATTTATAGCTATGAAAGGAAATATCAGTATGAAACTCTCTTTAAATGTTCTTCAAGATGTAGGTTTTGCCAGAGACCAAAGTGCCATCTTCTTTCTTACAGTAGTTTGTTTAAAATATACAGCACGGAGCTTCCTTGGTGGTCCAGTGTTTAAGACTGCCTTCCAGTGCAGGGGGTATGGGTTCAATCCCTGATTGGGGAGCTAAGATCCCATATGCCTCACAGCCAAAAACCCAAAGCATAAAACAGAAGCAATATTGGAACAAATTCAATAAAGTTTTTTTTAATGGTCCGCATAAAAAATCTAATAATAATAAAATGAAACAGAGCGGAGAACATCTAGAAATCAACTATAGTTGCAGAACTGAAATTTGGTATGGGATTGAGTTGAATTGCAGAGCCAGTTCAAGGGCTTCTTTAGATGAGAGCAAATAAAGCGGGACAAAGCCAGGGAACGGCACAGCATTGCTGGGGTTACCTCACTGGCCTCAGTTTAACATAATATTGTGCTCCTGAAATTTAAGTAATAAAAATCATCATTACTCTTGGACTGATATTTCTATGGGCCAGTACTCACCAGATAATCCCATTCTATCCCACTCTTTCTTGAATAACCATCAGAAAATGGGTATTACAGATAAGGATACTAACACTCCAAGAGGCCAAATAACTTGCCCCAGGCTACTCAAAAAGGGATAAAGCTGACATCTGAACCTAGGAGATTAACACTGAGGCCCACTAGCCATTTTAAATGTACTAGGAGAGTTTGCTCTTGAAATCTGAAATGAATCCTTTTGAACAAATGAAGATTCTTGTCTTTATTGAGTCTAAATTGTTGGTGAAGCATGTTTCTACAGGGTTCTATAACACAGCTTTCATCAACATAAGCTTTGTTTGCATCACAAAGTGTTGTGATAGAAAAACCATGGGTTTTAGAGTCCACTGTGTCCAGGTTTATATTCTCCCTCCACTAATTATGAGCAGTGAGACTTTGCAAAAGTCACTTGACTCTTCCAAACCTCAGTTTTCATATCGTAAAGTGGGGTGACTATTAGAAGATAGATCAAGTGTCATCTTATACAAGTTGCCTACCAGTTATCACAATTATCACTGTCAGTATTATTCATAAGTTCAATGTGGGTTCTCAATTTTAGTTTTGCTATGAAGATCTTAAGTTATGGTGGGAACTTCAAACTTGACGTTGACATCTGCGTTTCATGTGATGCCAAAGTATAGAACTGAGGAAGAATGGCCTCTTGAACCTTCTTCCATACTTAGGAAAACACAGATATAACGCATGTTTGTGTTTTAAACTTTAGGAGCTGCACAAGTCATTGAAGGTGGCCACGTGGAATATAAGCCTCTTTCGGGCATTCGGTATATGTGGTGGTACCATTTAATTGGCCTCATCTGGACTAGTGAATTCATCCTTGCATGCCAGCAAATGACTGTAGCTGGGACAGTGGTGACGTGTTATTTTAACAGGTAGGTCTAGCGTGTTACTGCTATTGATTTGTCTGTGTGTTTCATGCTGTGTGTCTCAAAAGATATTTTGGAATTTTGACCTGACCTCTCAAAAGAGATTGGCAAGAGAAAAAGACTAAGCTCACAATTAGGCAGAATGGTGGGATGGATTGAGAGATTGAGATATGTACGCTATCAATCCTGCATATAAAATAGGTAACGAGAACCTACTGTATAGCTCAGGGAATCTACTCAGTGCTTTGTGGTGATCTAAATAGGAAGAAAATCCAGCAAAAGAGGGGATAAATGTATACATATAACTGATTCACTTTGCTGTACAATAGAAAATAGCACAGCATTGTAAAGGAACTATATGCCAATAGAAATTAATTTTAAAAAGTTAGGCAAAAAAAATTTGGCAGGATGTTTATTTAGTAGTAAAAAGAAATACAATATCTTAAATCTGTCACATTTCCAACCTCTTTTGCTTTAAGCTAGAAAATCCAAAAGGAAGCCAAACACAGAAGTAATCAAACTGCTTAGAACTGAAAGATATTCAAAAGAAAGGGTTGACTTCTCCTGTAAATATCCATTCTTACTGACTTCAAACTTTAAAAAAATTACTGATCTATTTGGAACACCCTTCAGTAAGTTCTATGAGCATCATTTCATCCTATGTAAAATGAGGAGAATGTTTTCTTTGAAAGCAGTTTTAAATCCTAAGGGAATTGTACGTGACTATAAAATACAATTCATGTTCTTATAGTTAAATGCTAGTGAANACTGACTTCAAACTTTAAAAAAATTAATAATCTATTTGGAGCACCCTTCAGTAAGTTCTATGAGCATCATTTCATCCTATGTAAAATGAGGAGAATGTTTTCTTTGAAAGCAGTTTTAAATCCTAAGGGAATTGTACGTGACTATAAAATACAATTCATGTTCTTATAGTTAAATGCTAGTGAATTCATTACTTGCTTTCCTGTTCACTATGCTATTTAAGTGTTTATCCTCCATTACCTCATCAAAATAATTGAGGACACATGCATGTACGTCTCAACTCTTTACCTTTTTTGTGTTTGTGAGGTTCTCCATGAGGCAGATAAAACCACAGGCAAGAACATGGCCAGGGCAATGACAGGCTTGGACTCAGAACAGGAAGTTTACTTCTGATGGGGCTGGTCCTCCTCTAATGTCTCAGACTAAATGGGCAGAAAAACATGAGGGTTCATGGGGGCAAGAAAGTCATCTAGGGATGATTCGTGCTGTAGAACAATTACCTCCCAACAATAAGGAGTGCTATGGGTTTTATTACAGTGGTGCGTTGGGAGCCCGCTTCTTTAGAGACCCCGTCAGACACACGAAAGGCTGTAGCCCTTGGCACCGAGAGCCTCTGCGCCTTCGGAGGAGGCGGTGTGTGCTGCTTGCTCCTGAGTACAGGAGCAGAGATTATTCTAACCAAACTGGCCAGCAGCAGGTCACATCTCTCTGACAGCAGTGATTTTGTTCTATTTTAGTAACACAAAATCAAAACGTTTTCAGTGAGGGCTTTTTATTTAACCTCCAGTGAAGCGTATATATGTATCTCCTAATGCCTTCCCCCAGTCTAACTCCCCTCCCCCAAAATCATGAATGAAGAAAGCATAAACACACAAGGGCAGGAGGAAACAGGCAGTGATAGCAGCTAAGAAACACCATGGCAATCCAGTCCAGTATTCCTGCCGGGATAATCCCACGAACAGAGGAGCCCACGGGGTGGTAAAGAGTAGGACATGACTGAGCACAAACGAATGAATGAAGAAACATCAGTCAAATTTTGAAAACTGAAGACAGGGTGAATGAGCGGTGAGCAGATTGGAGAAGCCTCAAAAAGCCTATCTCCTATCTCTGTGCATCTGGTGGGAGAGGAGGCTGATTTGAGCCATGAAAATCTAGAGAGATTCAGGAATTCAGGTGTAAAACATGCTTGCAAAGATTAGTTAAAAGTCTTACTAAGGAGCAGTTAGGGGCCCCATGGCCCCTCCTTCATACCA
>SJYT01069574.1:0-12384 GCA_006410635.1 Cephalophus harveyi
AAAAAAAAATCTCACCAATATTATGCCAATTAAAATATGCTATTCAAGTAAACTCCAGCTGAAAAGATCCATCAAGGCTGCTGGAATTTGTCCATGTCTCACCTGCACAGATGAAGAGAGTTCACACTTGGCCTTCTCAGCAGCTTCCCGAACTCTCTGAAGCGCCATGTTGTCTTTGGTCAAATCAACCCCCGTCTAACAAAGACAAAATATAACTTGTGTAAATGAGAAAATGAATACTACTTAAATCGCAGTGGTAAGGTGTAGACAAGACAAAATAAAGCCATACCTTTATAAACAAGCAAAAATTAATTATTGCCTTTAAAAACCTACAGGAAAAAGATCTAATCTGAAAAAGATATATTATGTCTGGAGTTAAAGGGATGAACTGTTCTCACTTCTTTCCACCTGTAGGATTCTAGTTCAAAAAAGGAATTCTCAAAATTCCTTTTCCAATACAGTTATTCTCCCACTTTTCCAAAACTTGCTTTAAACCACACCTCACTTTTATATATTAACACCTGTTTTTGCCAACCAAATGAAATCTGAAAAGGATTCTCACATTTACAAAAAAGGCAAAAAGGACAACTAATATTCGGCATTTGCTTTGCAGCAAGCCATCATAGAGGCAGTGGGCACCCCAAGCTCCTTGCCCAGCAACTACACTTATCTGAGCATCAAGCCACCATAGCTTTGAACTATCTGGGAGCATATGAACATTTTGTTTAGTGCATCCGTTAGTAAAATGTGCCCTAAGGTAATTGCCTCTTTGCTTCACAACATTTCAGCTTATCATAGGTCTCAAAGGAAGACATTTTCAGATAGTGGAGGGAACCTATATAGTTGTCCAGCAGTATCTGTGAGGATTGGTTCTAGCACTTCTCTTCAAAAACGTGGATACCCCAATCCAAAGACATTCAGGTTTCCTATATAAAATGCCACAGTACTATTATACACCAGGTACTGTATCCTTTTCATTGTTGTCTGTTCACAATTTGAAGTTACAATAACCAGAACAGTTCAGAGCACCCATGAAACTGAAATGCAGTTTCAGTGGACTATGCAACAGTCTATTAATGGGGGGAAAAATCATAAAGCAAACCGCAGTCCAAAGAAATTCTCTATATTTCAACGTCTACATATTAACCACACTGGTAACTAACCTCTCTCTTGAACTCCTTCACAATGTGACGCAGCAAGGCCTGGTCAAAGTCTTCACCACCTAAGAAAGTGTCTCCATTGGTGGATTTCACCTCAAATACTCCTTTCTGAATTTCCAGTATGGAAATATCAAAAGTTCCACCACCTAAATCATATACAGCAATGCTAGAAAGAAAAAAGAAGGCCTTCAAGAACAAAATTCATCACAGGTAGAGTTCAGTCACCAAATTAACATAAATCTGGCTATTTCCCCCCACCCCGGTATAATTATGAAAGCTGATGACTGTCTTAAGCATTATATGTCTTAACATATGGTCCTTATAGCAACATGTAAAACACATTAAGAGTTAAAATGAAATGCTAAACTTCTGGATGAATAATTGCCAACAGGCATACCAAGGGAGTAAAATAACCATGAAAGTGAAAGTGAAGTCGCTCGGTGGATTCTTTGCAACCCCATAGACTGTAGCCTACCAGGCTCCTCCCTCCATGGGATTCTCCAGGCAAGAGTACTGGAGTGGGTTGCCAAATAACCATAGCCAGTACTTTTAAAAAGAAAAGAAAGAAAAGAGAAAAAGTAATCAAAGGAATAGTCCTGAAATGAATGAAAAACACAGACCATAGAAACCTGGGGAAAAGGTCAAGGCAGTACATTTTTAGTCTAAGGCACAACACTAAATCAAGATGATGACTGAGGATAGATTTCAAGATTCCGTGAACTTAGTCTCACACATCTAAGTGGAAATTTATTACACAAACTTACATTTTGTCTTCTGATTTGTCCAGACCGTAAGCCAGAGCAGCGGCTGTGGGTTCATTAATTACCCGAAGCACATTTAGTCCAGATATCTGGCCAGCATCCTTAGTGGCCTATAGAAAAAGAAAAAAAGCATTTTTCACCCTTGTGTCCCAAGTAACATTTATTTTGTGACTAAAAATGCTAACTGAACTCACCTGTCTCTGAGAGTCATTGAAATAAGCTGGGACTGTGATCACAGCATTTTTTGCTGTATGCCCCAAGTAATTTTCTGGAAAAGGAATCAATGAAAATCAACCATGAGAATCCTATCAGATAAAATAAGCTACAGTTAATAATGTAGCCTGACAACCCATGTCATCCTCTTCACAAACAGTACCCATTAGTTTTTTAGCATATGACCTAACATCTAGAGATCTTATTGAAAAACACTCCGATTTAAAAAACACAAGATCTCACCTTTAACACATTAGTGAAGGTTCACCAACTACAATGACCTAGATTTAAAGAGCCACTGTTTCTCTAACAGGAAGTTATAAGTTTTACCTAACAGACACAAAAACTTAACATGTAGTCTTTTGGTGTCCCTTCTGGGAAAAAGAAACATGCAAGCCACCATTAGGAAAACTTGGAAGAGAAATTCAATTTATAGAGAAACAGTAATGAAGTTTTGCCATTTCTAGGTATTCTGTGCAAAAGCCACTGCGAACTCATTCAAAAGTCAATGAGATACGGAAGTCAGTGATCTCAGAGTAATCATGCAGTTTTCTGAGTTTGCCCAGATATGAACTAAGCTTTCTCACCTGCAGTCTCTTTCATCTTCATCAACACAAATGCTCCAATCTGACTTGGGGAATAGAGTTTTCCATGAGCTTCAACCCAGGCATCGCCATTAGAGGCACGGACAATTTTAAAAGGAACATTTTTACTGAAAGACACAAACATTTGAGAAAACATGCCAGCACAATCTACCATTAAGTTACCATACACCGTGAAAGCCCATCTTCCACCCCACAAGATCCACGCCAACAAATGAGAACTTCAGGAATTCACTTAATGAAATCCTTTAGAAAGTAATTAACATGTAAAAACATCCTGATGAAACCTGAACATTCTCCTCACCAAAAACTTATGCAGCTGCTTTGGATAACACAGAGGTAAGATACGACCCGCAAACTTCATTACTAGATGTCTACCCAAGAGAAATGAAAACGTACATCCACACACAAATGCTAATAGTAGCATTACTCATTAACAGCCAAAAAGTGGGAACCCAAATGTCATCAACAAATAAACATTAAATTATGTACGGATGTGTGCAATGCAGTATTATTTGGCCATAAATACAAATAAAATACTGGTAACATGTGACAGCAAGGATAAACCTGGAAAACATATCAAACTATCTGATCAGCACAAGATGGAGCCTATGTCATTATCTGTCTCGTGTTTAACACCAATTTACATGGTTCAGATATGACTAGCCAAATCTTCATATATCATGTCACACATAGCAAAGTCCTAATCTGTGAAGGCAGAATTGAATATTTTGAAGAAGACACCCTCTGGGCAGGTGCAGGGCCTGTCCCCAGGGATCCTGCTAGGAAGACTGTTCTATACAGCCTTTGCAAATAAATACAGTCTTACTATTACTCACATGTCTTTCTGAACTTCTGGGTCGTCATATCGCCGACCAATAAGACGCTTGGTAGCATAGAATGTGTTGTTTGGGTTGGTGACAGCCTGTCGCTTGGCCGGCATGCCAACAAGTCGCTCACCATCTGCTGTAAAGGCTACAACTGAAGGGGTGGTTCTGGCACCTTCAGCGTTCTCTAGCACTTTTGCTTGTTTACCTTCCATAACTGCCACACACGAGTTGGTAGTACCCAAATCAATACCAACAACTGCTCCCTTGATTGCTTCTGATGCATAGTCCCGCCTTGAAACAATTCTAAAAGCCTCATGACTATGGCCATTCCAGCCATCCTGGTGGCGGGCGGCTGTGGGGCCCCGGGAGGCTGCGGTGCCGACGAGACGGGATACTGCGGCTCGGCTGGCGCTTATCATGGCTGCTAGACGATGGAAGTACAAGATAGCAAAGAGGCGCTCGGAGGGTCGAGGGTAGCGCGGCGCAGAAGCTCTAGCGATTCTGGAAACCTCCTACCACGTGGGGTGGGGGGCGGGGGTTGACCGCTGCGGCCTGGAAGCCCGCTCATCCTCTGAGGCGCCGCCCGTGCTGCCTGATCAGAGAATACCTGTATGCCGCGCCCGGAGGCAAGGCCTATGGCTAATACGCTTCGAAGCCTGATAGTTACCCTTGGACTGCAAGGAGATCCAACCAGTCCATTCTGAAGGAGATCAACCCTGGGATTTCTTTGGAAGGAATGATGCTAAAGCTGAAACTCCAGTACTTTGGCCACCTCATGCGAAGAGTTGACTCATTGGAGAAGACTCTGATGCTGGGAGGGATTGGGGGCAGGAGAAAAAGGGGACGACCGAGGATGAGATGGCTGGATGGCATCACTGACTCAATGGATGTGAGTCTGAGTGAACTCCGAGAGATGGTGATGAACAGGGACGCCTGGCGTGCTGCGATTCATGGGGTCGCAAAGAGTCGGACACGACTGAGCGACTGAACTGAACTGAACTGATATAGAAAGAGAACATAGTCCAGAGTCTCTACATTTTTGTTGTTATAGATAATGTCCAACATTCAATAAAAATTATCACAGAAGTCTAGAAAGAGGGTCAAATGACCAAAAACAAAGTCAAAAATAAAACAGTAGAAATTGCCCTGCAAGTGACCACAGTATGATTGTATGTGTGGGGTTGCAAAGAGTCAGACACGACTGATGACTTTCTCCAGGGGATCTTTCCAACCCAGGGATTGAACCCAGGTCTCCCACATTGCAGGCTGGATTCTTTACCAACTGAGCCACAAGGGCAGCACAAGAATACTGGAGTGGGTAGCCTATCCTTTCTCCAGTGAATCTTCCAGACCCAGGAACTGAACCGGGGTCTCCTGCATTGCAGGCAGATTCTTTACCAACTGAGCTATCAGGCAAGCCCTGAATGGGGTTTACCCTATCAAAACAGCAAATATTTTTAGAAGGCTATAATAAATAAAATGGTGTAGAATTGCCACAGAGAAGACAGATACACCAGTGGAAGAGAACAAAAGGCAAGAAGCAAACCTGTATATGAAGCAAATTTGATCTATGATAGAGGTAGAACTGGACAGTGGTTACAAAAAATGAAAATTTAATTGAAGTTACTGGCATAATTATTTATTTGTATGCACAAATGAAATTGAGTCTTATCTAACATCATACTTGAAATAAATTCCAGGTGGGTTTAAATGTTGAATTTCATAGCAAAACTTTAAAACTAAACAAAAAGTAGGAAAATATTTTGTGATTCAAGTGTGGAAAGATTTTTAATTAGGCAAAATAAGTACAACTATATTAAACTGGGCACTAGGGGTGAAGGCAGAGAAGACGATGGCACCCGACTCCAGCACTCTTGCCTGGAAAATCCCATGGGCGGAGGAGCCTGGTGGGCTGCAGTCCATGGGGTCGCTAAGAGTCGGACATGACTGAGTGACCTCACTTTCACTTTTCACTTTCATGCATTGGAGAAGGAAATGGCAACCAACTCCAGTGTTCTTGCCTGGAGAATCCCAGGGCCAGGGGAGCCTGGTGGGCTGCCATCTATGGGGTTGCACAGAGTCGGAAACGACTGAAGAGACTTAGCAGCAGCAGCAGGGGTGAAGGACCTACCCACCAATAATGGAGATTTAAGAGACACGGGTTTGATCCCTGGGATGGGAAGACAAGGTCCTTTGGAGTAGGTAATGTCAACCCACTCCTGTATTCTTGCCTGGAAAATTCCATGGACAGAGGAGCCTGGTGAGTTATAATTCATGGAGTTGCAAAAAGTTGAATGTGACTTAACACACACAACATACATGTTTAACCAATAGATTGAGAGCTCTGACTATATTAAAATGAAAACTTCTGTAAATGAAAATTCACCATTAAAAAAGTGAAAGGTAAGTGAGACTGGGAGGAGATATTATTTCCAGTGTATGCCACTGGAAATCTGCATCCTGCTAATTTGAAAGCATCCCAGATCTAGAAGAAAAAGAATTTGAAAGAACTGGAATAAGAGGGAGAAACTAAATGGCGAATGTACAAGTGTGAAAAGATGGGCTCTCTTACTGGGGACTACAGAAATAAAACACAAGTTAAAATTACCAGGGGATATGATTTCAAACAAGAGTAGGAAATATTAATATACTGATAATTCTAGGAATTGGTAAAGATGAAGAACCAGGTGAAATGACATTTATAAGTGTAGGAGGGTAAATTACGTGTAACTTCAGGGAGCAGTTTGACAAAATCTCTTAAGTGGACCATACAGATTCTCCACTATCTAGCAATTCCTTTCCTGAGGATGTTCTTTGGAAAAATTCTTGCATGTGTGTACAAGATGGTTTTCATAGGAAAGTTGATAGCAGCATTATTGGTAACTGCAAAATATAGGAAAAACCTAAATATGCAAGTAGAATGAATTTAATTAAATAATAGTATACCCATGTCATGGAATAGAAGACTGAACTGAATATAAATAAATAGAGATTTATTTATCATTAAAACAATGAGATAAACATTTTAATTGAAGGTGAGAGTAGCAAAAGGATACTGTGTGATACTATTATATATATAAAGTCAAAAATATGTAAATCAACCCTATATACTATTTGGAGGAATATATAGTCAAGTAAGGGACTGAAAATCACCAAGTTCAACATAGTGTTTATCTCTGGAGGTAGGCGGGGAGAGGAAATTGCCACTGAAAGAAGAAACATGGAGGCCTCAAAAGTGTTTGTAATATTTTATTTCTTAAGCTGAATAAAGGCTATATAGCTACCAATTATAGTATTCTTTATACCTTCTTGTATGCCTGAAATATTTTACTATAAAACACTTTTTAAGTGTTCCAGACTTGATAAATCAGGAAGGTATTGTTAAAGGCAAATGCTTAAGTGCTGGATGAGATCACCTTGACAATCCAGGGCACTACTGAGAAGCTAGTGTGGGAAACAACTGTTGAAAAGAAGCTAACCGTAAAAAGATATGAAGCACATCAGGAAACCCTCTCTCATAAGAGACAGGCAACAGACACAGTAAATGAGAGAATTTTCAGTTGAGATACTAAAAAAAACAGAGTGGTTTCCAAAGAACTTCAAAATAATTAAGTTAAAAAATGATCAAAGAGATAAATGAGTCAACTGAACTCATGTTAGAAGAAGACATGAAAACAGAATAAGTAGACTTGAAAATAAGCATACATTCTAGAAATAAAAAAACTGCCATCATAGATGTAAAATTCAATAGAACATGTCAGAGTAGACCAAAGCAAAAATTAATAAATTGGAAGATGAATTTAAGAATGTGACTTGGAGACCTCAAAAGATGTATTATTAAAAAAAAAAAGGCAATGAGAAATTTGAAGACTAGAATAAGAAACTCTAATATGTGTTGCTAGCGGTAAAAAACCTACCTGCCAATGCAGCAGACATAAGAGACGTGGGTTTGACCCCTGGAGGAGGGCATGCAATCCACCCCAATATTCTTTCCTGGGGGATCCTATGGACAGAGGAGTCTGGTGGGCTACAGTTCATAGGATCGCAAAGAGTCAGACATGACTGAAGCAACTCAGCACAGCACACACAGCAGCATACATTATGTGTCTAAGAGACCCAGATTGGGGTAAAGGAGTAAATGCAAATATACTGGTGGAGAATTTTTTAGTGAGACATGAGTTTTCAGATTGAAAAGTCACACACAAAATTCCAAATGGAAGAAAACTGGGGTGGGGGACGTGAGGCAGGAAAAACAGAGAGGGAGAGACAAACTGCAGTACATCAAATATAAAGAAAACAAATTTAAAAACCACCAGAAGAGATAAGACAGGTAATCTATTAGGAAAAACAATCAAATTGACATTGGACTTCTCATCAGTCAGAAAGTAATCTGGGAGAAAAAAGAAAATGCCTCCAAAGTGTCAAGGGAAAAATATAACAGCCAATCCAGAATTTTACACTTAATTATCACTCAAGAGTGAAGATGAAATAAAGATATTTTAAGAAATACAAAGAGAGTTCATCTCTTATTGAAAGAACTTTCTGATGAGGGAAATAGAATCTAGAAGGGAGAAATGGAACCTAACTGATGATGATGAGAAAAATATTAGTAAGCAACTTCATAAAAAAAAAAAATGACACTGGGCAGTGAAAAGAAATAACAACTAATATGAGTTTAAAAGTAAGGCCTTATAAAACATGAATTTTCTTAAGGATAAAGTAGTTGAGAAATAATTAGAATATTCTATTTTCCTCACTTTTGTTTGGGGAAATAAAGATGATTAAGACTTGGTTAGAAAATCACAAAGTCAGAGTGCCTTTAAAAATTTAAAGGCAATCACATAAAGAATAAAACTTATAGCTTGTAAACTAGAAAACGGTGAAAAGTAATTGAGAAAGTCACAGTTCAATAGAAGACAGAGAATTAGAAAAGAAGGAGCGGGGAGGAAGGGTAAGAGAAGGAGCAGCAGCAACCAGAAAAAACCTAGTAAAGAGAAAATCCAGATAAGGCCATAGGAATTAATCTAAATATGTTAATGACGACAATATACTATTTGTGAAGACCTGTTTTATTTTTCAACTTAGCTAGGCTACAGTCCCCAGTTACTCAAACACTAATCAGATAATGCTATGATGGTATTTTGTAGATGTGATTAAAGTCCATAAGCAGTTGATTTTAAGTAAAGGGATTATCCTAGATCATCGGAATCAATCAGTTGAAAGGTCTTGAGAGCTGAGCTAAGGCTTTTCTAAAGAAAAGGAAATTCAGTCTGTGGACAGTAGCTTCAGTTCATGCCAGAAAGTTCCAGCCTGTCCTTTCTGACAGCCTACCCTACAATTTCAGACTTGCCTAAACATCTCTAATAATCTAATTTGATCTAATTCCTTGTAATAAATTTCCTAGTATAGATCTCTTAATGGTTCTGTTTTTCCACTTAAAGGCTGGCTGATATGTTATGTAAGTGAATTAAACACATCTCCACATGCACAGATTCTCAAACTGTGTTGATAACAAATACAAATGCTCTTTATGAGAAACATACCTAAAAACATACAGAAAGTTGAAAGTGAAGGGATCAAGAGAATGTATACAGCTGAAAAATGAGCACCAAAAGAAAGTAGTGACAGGGATAAAGAAGAGTATTGTGATAACAAGAGTACCTCTGATGGTCAGTAGGACCAACAGGGGAGTCTCCCATGAAGCTTCTGGTGCTTCCAACAAGGTCCCAGCCCTATGGGTCCCTGGTAAACTTGGTGATTCCTTTTAACTTCCCAGAAGAGCCAGACAACTTCCTAATTTAAACCAAGACAGCTTTTTAACTTTTAATTTGGGAATAATTACAGATTCAGAGCAAGTCGCAAAGACGGTATAAAGAGGAATAGCATATCCATTACCCAGTTTCCCCCCGGGGTCACACCTTAATATAACTATAGCACAACCCTGAAACCAGGAAATTGATAGTGGAATGTGTATGCACAGCTCTGTCATTTCATCACAGGTGTAGATTCTTGTACTCATCAACCCAGCCAAGATACAGAACATCACCACAAAGATCTCCCGTGTGCTTCCTTTTACAGTCAAACCCACCCCCTCCCTCATACCATCTCTAATCCCTGACAACCACTCGTCTGTGCTCCGTCTCAATAATTCTGGCATGTTTCCAAAGAAGATATACAAATGGCCAACAGTCACAAGAAAAGATGTTCAACATTACTAATATTCAGAGAAATGCAAATCAAAACCACAGTGAGACAGCACTTCACACTTGTCAGAATGGCTATCATCAAAAAGTCTACAATAACAAATGTTGGTGAGGATGCAGAGGAAAGGGAACTTTTGTACACTGTTGGTGGGAATGTAAATCAGTATAGCCATCATAGAAAGTAGTATGGAGTTTCTTCATAAAACTAAAAATAGAACTACCGTATAACAGCAATTCCACTCCTGAGTATGTATTCAAATAAAATGAAAACACTAATTTGAAAAGATACCAGTACCCCAATGTTCATAGAAGCATTATTTACAATAGCCAAGATATGGAAATAGATGAAGCAGAAGTAGGTACTACTCTGGAATTCCCTTGCTTCTTCTATGATCCAGAGGATGTTGGCAATTTGATCTTTGGTTCCTCTGTCTTTTACAAATCCAGCTTGTACATCTGAAACTTTTTGGTTTACATACTGCTGAAGCCTAGCTTGAAGGATTTTGAGCATTACCTTGCTAGCATGGGAAATGAGTGCAATTGTATGATAGTTTGAACATTATTTGCATACAACTACTTCTGTTTCATTGACTACACTAAAGCTTTTGTGTGGATCACCACAAACTGTGGGAAATTCTTAAGAGATGGGGATACCAGACCACCTTACCTGCCTCCTGAGAAACCTGTATGCAGGTCAGGAGGCAATAGTTAGAACCTGACATGGAACAACAGACTGCTTCAAAATTGGAAAGGAGTATATCAAGGCTATATATTGTCAGTCTGCTCATTTAACTTCTATGCAGATTGAAGTGAAGTCGCTCAGTCATGCCCGACTGTTTGCAACCCCATGGACAGTAGCCTGCACCAAGGTCCTCCATCCATGGGATTTCCTAGGCAAGAGTACTGGAGTGGGTTGTCATTTCCTTCTCCAGGGAATCTTCCCGACGCAGGGATCGAACCCAGGTCTCCCACATTGTAGACAGATGCTTTACCGTCTGAGCCACCAGGGAAGATTACATCATGTGAAATGCTGGGCTGGATGAATCACAAGTTGAATCAAGATTGCTGAAGAAATATCAACAACCTCAGCTAAACAGATGATACCACTCAAATGGTAGAAAGTGAATAGGAACTAAAGAGCCTTTCAATGAGGGTGAAAGAGGAGAGTGAAAAGGCTGGCTTAAAACTCAACATTCAAAAAACAAAGATCATGGCATGTGGTCCAGTCACTTCATGGTAAATAGATGGTGATAAAGTGGAAACAGTGACAGATTTTATTTTCTTGGGCTCCAAAATCACTGTGGACAGTGACTGCAGCCATGAAATTTAAAAACGCTTGCCTCTTGGAAGGAAAGATTTGACAAACCTAGACAGTGTATTAAAAAGTAGAAATACTACTTTGCTGACAAAGGTCCATACAGAGTACAGTTTTTCTGGTAGTCATGTATGGACTTAAGAAATGGACCATAAAGAAGGCTGAGTGTCAAAGAAATGATGCTTTTAAATTATGGTGCTGGAAAAGACTCTTGAGAGTCCCTTGGACAGCGAGGAGATACAACCAGTCAATCCTAAAGGAAATCAATCCTGAATATTCATTGGAAGGACTGATGCTAAAGCTGAACTGCAATACTTTGGCCATCTGATATGAAGAGCTGAAAAGACCCTGCTGCTGGGAAAGATTGAGGGCAGGAGCAGAAGGGCAGACAGAGAATGAGATGGTTGGATGGGACCATTGACACAATAGAGGTGAATTTGAGCAAGCTCTGGGAGACAGTGAAGGACAGGGAAGCCTGTTGTTCTGTAGCACTTGAGGTCACAAAGAGTGGGAGATGACTGGGAGACTGAACAACCACAACCAACAAGATGGAATCAGTCTAAATGTCCATCAAAAATGAATGAATAAAGAATATGTGTGGTGTGTGTGTGTGTGCATACACAACAGAATATAAGCCATAGAAAAGAATGAAATTCTGTCATTTGCAACAGCGTAGATGGACCTAGAGGGTATTATGCTTAGTGAAACAAGTCAGACAGAGAAAGACAAATATTGTATACTATTACTTATTCATGGAATCTAGAAAATAAAACAAATGAATGTAACAAAAAGAAACAACTCACAAATATAGAGAACAAACTAGTTTTTATCAATGGGAAGATGGAAAGGGGAGGAGCAAGATAGGGTTAGAAGATTAAGAGGTATAAACTACTGTGTATAAAATGATAGATAAGCTACAAGGATATATTGTACAGTACAGGGAATATAGCCAATATTTTAAAATAACTTTAAATGAAGTACAATCTATACAAATATTGTATCATTAACAAGATAATAATTTTGTCATTTTGAAAATGTTACGTAACTGGAATAATACAAAATGTTACCTTTTGAGATCTGGATTTTTTACTTAGCATAATGCCCTCAAGATCCATCCAACAAGTTGCATGTAATATTAATTTGTTTCTTTTTACTGCTGAATAATACTCCATAAGCCTGTGTATACTTTTAAGTTATATAAAAAAAAAAAAAAAAAAAAAAAAAAAAATGGGAATTTTTTTAAAAAAAATAATAAATTTAAAAAATATAAAATTTAAATTTAAAAAAGAGAGAGAGGAAA
>SJYT01069574.1:12447-80953 GCA_006410635.1 Cephalophus harveyi
AAAAAAAAAAAAAAAAAAAAAACAAAACTGGGAATTTTGTTAAATAAAATGATCAATTTAAAAAATATTTTTTAAAATGTAGCAGCTTTTAAGATTATAGGATTTTAAAGTTTTGTCTTAAAATAGGTTGCCAGTTTCACTTCTGGGGCTTACACATTCTCACACAATTTGGGGGGAAGAGCTCATTTATGTTCTTACCAAATCATTAATTGAATGGGCATAATCATCCATTTATGACAGAAATATTTATTAAGTGCCAGTTATGTCTTACTGTGCTCGCTGCTGGCAAGCATAAAAAGAGGAATGAGATATTGATCTTATCCTTAACACAGAGCCCAGCACATAGCAGGCCCTCAAGTGCTATTAACCGAATGAATAAATCCTGCTTTTAAAAGGAATTTACAATTTGGTGGCAGAGATAATGTGTGGATACAAACAAATGTGAGTTAGAGAATGGCATATTCATCATTGAGAAGGTAGTGCACTGGGACAGTTGATAGGAGAAACACTGTCCTCCGAGGACAAGAGAAGGCTCCAAGAGATTGGTGACATATGTTTGGCATTGAAAAATGATAGGAATTGGGATAAAAATAAATGGGGGGGGCGGATAATAACAGTAGTTGACAATTATTTCTATCTTCCTGTGTGCTAGATACTCTGCTAAGCATTCTACATATTTAAGTTATTCTTACAGTGTCTGTGATATTATATTATCCTCTTGTTACAAACAAGAAGCATAGAGAGGTGTCTTGCCTGGTGTTACAGCTTGTAATGGGCTGAACTTGAAAAACTAGGCAGTGAAACTCCTGAACTCTTGTACTAATAGAGTAAAGAGTGGAGCAGAAAGAAGCATGGGCGCAGAAAACAGAAATGTGACTGGAGTCTAGAGGGAGCAGAAAACAGGGAAAAGGTGGCTGGATTCTAGAGTGTGTAACTGGGAGCAGGAAGCTGCTGCTGCTAAGTCGCTTCAGTTGTGTCTGACTCTGCGACCCCATAGATGGCAGCCCACCAGGCTCCCCCATCCCTGGGATTCTCCAGGCAAGAATACTGAAGTGGGTTGCCATTTCCTTCTCCAATGCATGAAGGGAGCAGGAAGAGAAGCCCACAAATGTAGGTAGAAACCAGGCCCTGCAGAGCCTTGAATTCCATGTTTAATAATTTAGACATAGCTTAGAATGTTTTTGAAGATTTTGAACAGAGGAATGACTTGATTAGAGGTGTTTTGTTCATTTATTCAGTTTGGGTCTTTGTTCAAAAACATAGCATTAAGAAAGAGCACATAGATATCAGATGTGGGAAAATTAGTAACATTGGTCCAGGTTGGAGCTTAGAGAGCACCTGTGAGAATGGAGATGATGGGCAGTTGAGAGAAGCTGTGCAGATGGACAGCTTAGGACCTGGGAACTGGCTGCAATGAACAGAATTGGGTGGGGAACAGGGAGCATTCTAGGTATCTTAGGGGCTTGTCATCTGTATATCTGGGCAGATACGTTGATTTCAGTAGGAACTTGAAGGTGAGGAATAAGTTTCAAGGGAAAAAATTATGTTAGCTTCAGATAATTTGAGTAAAGGTTTTCAAGGACACCTCCAGGTGTCACGGAAAGGACTGAAACCTTAGGAAGAGTCTGGAGAGGCTACACATTAGCCATTAAAGTGGATGACCTAACTTTGGGCAAGATTTTTAAATACCTAGTTTTTTTAAAATATCTACTCAGTAAAAAATCTCACATTAAATGAACCAGCACATCTTTGATTATTAAGCTCAGAAGCACTGAACAAGGATTTTCCTCAGTGCTTTTCTAAAAATGAATTTACATTTAGATTATACATAAAATGGTATAGAAATGTTTGGACTCAAGGCTTAGAGGAATGGCTGTGAGAATTTACACTGGGTTGTAGGAAAAAGAACACAACCGAAATTCATTCTAAGCTTGTCAAGATTTCAATTTACAAACAGGAGACTGAACTATTCTTATTAGCAGCTCTTGACCATTTAAATCACCAGCTGATGCTTTCTTGAGCAAAGTTTTAACATTTTCAGTATTTTACATTTAATTTTCCTATCTAGCATTACTTTGCTAAAATTTTAGACTAGGAAAGAAAAAGTGACTAAAATTGCAGAAGAACTAATAATTTTAAAAAGCAGAAGTAGTAATAACAGAAGCAATTTCTAAAACTAATAACCTTTTGGGTCTACATTAAAGCCTTTCAAAAATTGGGTGTGTATCTCTAAAGTTTTGGCAATTCTTGGGACAGGCTGCTTGGATTGAAGTCTACTTTTTATTTTCCTGTTTTCCAAACCAGTTCCTTTTATAAATGTATGTGTTAGTTGAGGTATTATAAGTAGAGAAAAACAAAATGACTCCCTTCCCTATCCCTAAGCAGTCAGTAAATGTTTCACGTCTTTGCTCAGAACATGCCTCTAAGTACACCCTAGAAGAGGGACTCAACTCCATATTCAAGCAAGCCCTTGACTTTGTATGTTAGAATTGGAGTGAAGGGCATTCATTTTCCTGGAAGTTGGTTTTACAGAGCTTCATCATGATCTCAAAGTGGTTCATGAAGATTCCAGAAGCTAAAGCTGTCTCCCAGGATTCTTCTCAGTTCAGAGACTGTAGAACCAAGGCGTGTCCTCTCTTGCCCAATACTGCAGCATGGCGGGCTATATTGGAAACTCGAGGGTGGAATTTAGGAGATTTTTTTTTTTTTTTTAATGTTCCCACTCCACTCTAGACTTCTACAAACTTCACACAAGTCACTTATCCACTTTAGGCCTCAGTGTGTTCGTCACTCAAAAGGAACAGAATGTCCATCTGACCTGGAAAGAGTCAATCAACTCTCGTGAGAATAAAACAGTGTGGGGAATACCCTTTGAATAATTCAAAACACTCAAAGTCAGATATTCCTCAGTGACCTTCTGCTGAACTACTGATTCCTTCCTTTTTCTAGCTTCTCTGCCTCTTTCCTTTCCTAGAGGCCACTGGTTCCCTCAAGTCTGCATTCTCTGCTGTTTTCTCCATTATTCAGGTGCTGTTTCCTACAGTGGAGACGGAGAAGAGAAAGGATGTTGTGGAAGCCAGGGGTCACTTTAAGAACTTGTTTCTAAGAGGGAGACATTAATGCTTTGCTTTTGTAGAGTGCTTTACGTTTTTTGAAGCATTCCAAGTTAATTGCCATCCTACTTCATGACCACAGGCCCAGGGGAAGTTTTTACCACATCCACCTTATTTAATCTGGAAACTGAGGCACAGAGAAGTCAGGAGTCCCAGGTCACTGGCATTGTCTAGAGTGGTGGCAAGGCTGGAACGGGGTCTTCCAACACCAGGTTCCAGAATTTTGCCAGAATTCTCTTGGGTCTCATTTCAGATGGGAGATAGAATTGACGAGAGTATTATTTATTCATACAGTGAGAAGGTATTCACCAGCAAAGGAAGGAAATACTCCTTTTCCTTGTACAAAGATCCAAGAAAAACTGCCTGTCTTCTATCGCGCTTGTTTTCAAATGAGCTGTGACCTTGTAGCTAAGACTTTCTTCTGCTGCTGACTCTGCTCACCCTCCTTCTACTTGATTCATTTGGGCCCCAGTGGCCCTGTTTGGGGAAAGGCCCGTCTGGGGGCACTCAATACATTCCTCTGTCAGGCAGAGGAAAAGAGCTGCACTTGCAGAATAAGGAAACTTCCAGGAGGGCTCTGGCCAGAAGGCAGCTTGCAGTCTTTGAGAGCAGCACTTGATCCAACCCTGGCATACATGCCTGTTGCTCATCATGTCACAAATGCTGCTGCATATCTTTTTACTCTTGCCCATTGCCAGGAATCCTCTGAATCAGCACGCTGCTCAAATTTTCAACCATTCAACATGCAGGCACCTCACATACAATTATTGAGCACCTACCCTGTGCCAAGCGCTCTGGGAAATAAGAAAATGAAAGTTGACGGGCCTGCTCCAAAACCTGTCAGCCTGCAGGAGACAACAATGATAAAGTGATGCACAGAGCTTCTGGAGAATGCTGTGCTCTGTAGAGAGGAGAGACTGAGTTGCTTGCCCTAAAATATTAGCTGCTATGAAAAGATGATACATCACTGGAGAAGAGCCAATTAAAACAATAATGAAATACTAGTCTATTAGAATGAACACAATCCAGAACATTGATAACACCAAATGCTGACAAGGATTTGGAGCAACAGGAACTCTCATTCATTGCTGATGGGAAGATGGGATGGTACAGCCCTGTGAAAGACAGTTTAACCGTTTCTTATAATGCTAAACATACTTTTACCATACTTTCTAGCAATCGTGAGTGTTAAATCATTTCATTTGTATCTGACTGTTTGTGAGCCTATGGACTGTACCTGCCAGGCTCCTCTGATTGATATTTCTCCCAGCAATCTTGATTCCAGCTTGGGCTTCTTCCAGCCCAGCGTTTCTCATGATGTACTCTGCATATTGACTATGCCAAAGCCTTTGACTGTGTGGATCACAATAAACTGTGGAAAATCCTTCAAGAGATGGGAATACCAGACCAACTGACCTGCCTCTTGAGAAACCTATATGCAGGTCAGAAAGCAACAGTTAGAACTGGACATGGAACAACAGACTGGTTCCAAATAGGAAAAGGAGTACGTCAAGGCTGTATATTGTCACCCTGCTTATTTAACTTCTATGAGGAGTACATCATGAGAAATGCTGGGCTGGAAGAAACACAAGCTGGAATCAAGATTGCCAGGAGAAATATCAATAACCTCAGATATGCAGATGACACCACCCTTATGGCAGAAAGTGAAGAGGAACTAAAAAGCCTCTTGATGAAAGTGAAAGTGGAGAGTGAAAAAGTTGGCTTAAAGCTCAATGTTCAGAAAATGAAGATCATGGCATCTGGTCCCATCACTCATGGGAAATAGTTGGGGAAACAGTGGAAACAGTGTCAGACTTCATTTATTTGGGCTCCAAAATCACTGCAGATGGTGACTGCTGCCATGAAATTAAAAGACGCTTACTCCTTGGAAGAAAAGTTATGACCTACCTAGATAGCATATTGAAAAGCAGAGACATTACTTGGCCAACAAAGGTCTGTCTAGTCAAGGCTATGGTTTTTCCAGTGGTCATGTATGGATGTGAGAGTTGGACTGTGAAGAAGGCTGAGCACTGAAGAATTGATGCTTTTGAACTGTGGTGTTGGAGAAGACTCTAGAGAGTCCCTTGGACTGCAAGGAGATCCCACCAAGTCCATTCTGAGGGAGATTAGCCCTAGGATTTCTTTGGAGGGAATGATGCTGAAGATGAAATTCCAGTACTTTGGCCACCTCATGTGAAGAGTTGACTCATTGGAAAAGACTCTGATGCTGGGAGGGGTTGGGAGTCGGAGGAGAAGGGGACGACAGAAGATGAGATGGCTGGATGGCATCACTGACTCGATGGACGTGAGTCTGAATGAACTCTGGGAGTTGGCGATGGACAGGGAGGCCTGGCATGCTACGATTCATGTGGTCGCAAAGAGTCGGACACAACTGAGTGACTGAACTGAACTCTGCATATAAGTTAAATAAGCAGGGTGACAATATACAGCCTTGACATACTCCTTTTCCTATTTGGAACCAGTCTGTTGTTCCATGTCCAGTTCTAACTGTTGCTTCCTGACTTGCATATAGGTTTCTCAAGAGGCAGGTCAGGTGGTCTGGTATTCCCATCTCTTGAAGGATTTTCCACAGTTTATTGTGATCCACGGAGAAGGCAATGGCACTCCACTCCAGTGCTCTTGCCTGGAGAATCCCATGGATGGAGGAGCCTGGAAGGCTGCAGTCCATGGGGTCGCTGAGGGTCGGGCACGACTGGGCGACTTCACTTTCACTTGTCACTTTCATGCATTGGAGAAGGAAATGGCAACCCACTCCAGTGTTCTTGCCTGGAGAATCCCAGGGATGGGGGAGCCTGGTGGGCTGCCGTCTCTGGGTCACACAGAGTCGGACACGACTGAAGTGACTTAGCAGCAGCATTGTGATCCACACAGTCAAAGCTTTGGCATAGTCAATAAAGCAGAAATAGATGTTTTTCTGGAACTCTCTTGCTTTTTCCATGATCCAGCAGATGTTGACAATTTGATATCTGGTTCCTCTACCTTTTCTAAAACCAGCTTGGACATCTGGAAGTTCACGGTTCACTTATTGCTGAAACCTGGCTTGGAGAATTTTGAGCATTACTTTACTAGCGTGTGAGATGAGTGCAATTGTGCAGTAGTTTGATCATTCTTTGGCATTGCCTTTCTTTTGGATTGGAATGATAACTGACCTTTTCCAGTCCTGTGGCCACTGCTGAATTTTCCAAATTTGCTGGCATATTGAGTGAAGCACTTTCACAGCATCATCTTTCAGGATTTGAAATAGCTTAACTGGAATTCCATCACCTCCACTAGCTTTGTTCATAGTGATGCTTCCTAAGGCCCACTTGACTTCACATTCCAGGATGTCTGGCTCTAGATGAGTGATAACACCATCGTGATTATCTGGGTCATAAAGTTCTTTTTTGTACAGTTCTTCTGTGTATTCTTGCCACCTCTTCTTAATATCTTCTGCTTCTTTTAGGCCCAGACCATTTCTGTCCTTTATTGAGCCCATCTTTGCATGAAATATTCCCTTGGTGTCTCTAATTCTCTTGAAGAGATCTCTAGTCTTTCCCATTCTGTTGTTTTGCTCTATTTCTTTGCATTGATCGCTGAGGAAGGCTTTCTTATCTCTCCTTCTATTCTTTGGAACTCTGCATTCAGATGCTTATATCTTTTCTTTTCTCCTTTGCTTTTGGCTTCTCTTCTTTTCACAGCTATTTGTAAGGCTTCCTCAGACAGCCATTTTGCTTTTTTGAATTTCTTTTCCATGGGGATGCTGTTGATCCCTGTCTCCTGTACAGTGTCATGAACCTCAGTCCATAGTTCATCAGGCACTTTGTCTATCAGATCTAGTCCTTTGAATCTATTTCTCACTTCCACTGTATAATTATAAGGGATTTGACTTAGGTCATACCTGAATGGTTTACTGGTTTTCCCTACTTTCTTCAATTTAAGTCTGAATTTGGCATTAAGGAGTTCATGATCTGAGCCACAGTCAGCTCCCACTCTTGTTTTTGCTGACTGTATAGAGCTTCTCCATCTTTGGCTCTAAAGAATATAGTCAATCTCATTTCAGTGTTGGCCATCGGGTGATGCCCATGTGTAGAGTCTTCTCATGTGTTGTTGGAAGAGGGTTTTTGCTATGACCAGTGCATTCTCTTGGCAAAACTCTATTAGCCTTCGCCCTGCTTCATTCCGTATTCCAAGGCCAAATTTGCCTGTTATTCCAGGTGTTTCTTGACTTCCTACTTTTGCATTCCAGTCCCCTATAATGAAAATGACATCTTTTTTGGGTGTTAGTTCTAAAAGGTCTTGTAGTTCTAAATAGAACCATTCAGCTTCTTCAGTGTTACTGGTTGGGGCATAGGCTTGGATTACTGTGATATTGAATGGTTTGCCTTGGAAATGAACAGAGATCATCCTGTTGTTTTTGAGATTGCATTCAAGTACTGCATTTCGGATTCTTTCATTTACCATGATGGTTACTCCATTTTTTCTAAGGGATTCCTGCCCACAGTAGTATATATAATGGCCATGTGAGTTAGATTCACCCATTCCAGTCCATTTTAGTTAGCTGATTCCTAGAATGTTGATGTTCACTCTTGCCATCTTCTGTTTGACCACTTCCAATTTGCCTTGATTCATGGACCTGACATTCCAAGTTCCTATGCAATTTTGCTCTTCATAACATTGGACCTTGCTTCTATCACCAGTCACATCCACAGCTGGGTATTGTTTTTGCTTTGGCTCCATCCCTTCATTCTTTCTGGAGTTATTTCTCCTCTGATCTCCAGTAGCAAATTGGGCACCTACTGACCTGGGGAGTTCATCTTTCAGTGTCCTATCTTTTTGTCTTTTCTTACTGTTCATGGGGTTCTCAAGGCAAGAATACTGAAGTGGTTTGCCATTCCCTTCTCCAGTGGACCACATTCTGTCAGACCTCTCCACCATGGCCTGCCTGTCCTGGGTAGCCCCACACGGCATGGCTTACTTTCATTGAGTTAGACAAGGCTGTGGTCCATGTGATCAGATTGGCTAGTTTTCTGTGATTATGGTTTCAGTGTGTCTGCCTTCTGATGCCTTCTTGCAACACCCACCATCTTACTTGGATTTCTCTTACCTTGGACTTGGGGTATCTCTTCATGGCTGTTCCAGCAAAGCTCAGCCACTGCTCCTTACCTTGGACGAGGGGTATCTCCTCAGGGCCGCCCCTCCTGACCTTGAACATGGAGTAGCTCCTCTTGGCCCTCCTTTGCCCGTGCAGCCACCACTCCTTGGACATAGCATTGCTCCTCTGTGCTGCCTCTCCTGACCTCGGGTGTGGGGTAGCTCCTCTCAGCCGCCACCCCTGACCTTGGGTGAGGGGCAGCTCCTCTCAGCCAGGCTTCTGCACAGTCCGTCTCAGGCTTCAGCTTCATAAGTTGAAAACTTATGTCTGCACAAAAACCTGCACATGGAAGGATGTTTATAGCAGTTTTATTTATAAACATCAAGACTTAGAAGCAACCAAGATGTCCTTCAGTTGGTGATAAATAACTGTGGCATATCTAGACAATGGAATATTATTCCAAGCTAAAAAGAAATGAGCTATCAATTCACAAAAAGTCATAGAGGAAACAAATGCATATTACTAAGTGAAAGGAGCTGACCTAAAAAGGCTACATATATCAACTATAGGACATTCTGGAAACAGCAAAACTATGGAGATGGTAAAAAGATCTATGCTTTCCAAGGGTTAGTGAGAAGGAGGGATGAATAGGCTAACCACAGAGGATTTTTAAGGCAGTGAAACCACTCTGTGTGATGCCATAATCAGTTCAATTCAGTTGCTCAGTCATGTCCAACTCTTTGCGACCCCATGAACTGCAGCACTCCAGGCCTCCCTATCCATCACCAAATCCTGGAGTTTACTCAGACTCATGTCCATCAAGTTGGTAATGCCATCCAACCATCTCATCCTCTGTCATATCCTTCTCCTCCTGCCTTCAATCTTTCCCAGCATGAGGGTCTTTTCCAATGAGTCAGTTCTTTGCATCAGGTGGCCAAAGTATTGGAGTTTTAGCTTCAGCATCAATCCTTCCAATGAATATTCAAGACTGACTTCCTTTAGGATTGACTGGTTTGATCTCCTTGCAGTCCAAGGGACTCTCAAGAATCTTCTCCAACACCACTATTCAAAAGCATCAATTCTTTGGTGCTCAGCTTTCTTTATAGGCCAACTCTCACATCCATACACAACTACCTGAAAAACCATAGCTTTGACTAGACAGACCTTTGTCGGCAAAGTAATGTGTCTGCTTTAAATAGATACATATCATTATACATTTGTCAAAACCTATAGAATGTGCAACAAGAATGAACCCAAATGCAAAATATAGACTTTGGGTGATATTGATGTATTAATATAGGTTCATTGATTATAGCAAATGTACTGGTCTAGTGAGGGATGTTGAAAATAGGAGAGGCTACATATGTGTGAGGGTAGGGGGTATATGGGAAATCTCTGTGTCGTCCTCTCAATTTTGCTGTAAACCTAAAACTGCACTAAAAAATAAACCCTAATTTAAAAAAATATATCTCCATGAGAACTGGGGTATTGTCTACCCTGTTCACTGCTGAATTCTCAGCTCCTATCCTCATGTGATGCTCAGTGACTAATTCTTGAGGAATTCCTGGAGGAAGGAGAAGGTTTACCAGAGAATATGAGAACTGAATAAGCCTGGCAATGAGCTGGGATCTCCACCTTGGGTCTCTGAGGTGATGGATCTTTCCTACTATGCTAGACCACCTTCTACACCCAAGTCATGTGTACAGTGCATTTGGGTCTGCATTTCACCACTGGCACAAGCTCCAGAGGGCTATATGAAAAGCCGTACAACTTTTGTTAGGCTGTTGACCCACCAGACACGTAACATATGTTTAGCACAGATTCGATGAGTGTCACTTATGAGTACAGAGCCTTCCCAAGTCTGGGGGAGCAGGGACTGTTCTGGAGGAATAGCAGGAGGTTGGTATTAGGAGGGGGGGGGGGTCAAAATTGACAGAAGTAGGTCTAAATCATTGGTCTGAACAGCTGACAGAGCTATTAACAGCTAACAGAGCTAACAGCTATTTTAACACCCTAAAATAGTTAGTTTTAGCCTGATGAGGGCTGAGGCCTGGAGCAAGGTAGAGTTGGTAGGTAGGGAGACAGGCCAATGCCAGAGCATTGAACCAGAGCCTGTGGGCAGGAATGGAAGAGGCAGACAGGTGAATAGAGGGGCACTTGTGTGACATAGGGAGGCATCTGCATGGGTGGGAAGTAGCAAGAGAGTCTATTCTTACTTGGCTGTGAAAATAGGTTGGATGGTAGATTCATTTCCCTTGGTTGCAGTAACAAATGACCACAAATTGGTGCTTAAAACAAGGAATCCCTTAGCCGCTGAACAGCATCTTGCCTTGCTGCTCCCTAGTTTCTGGTGGCTCCTAGCAATCCTTGGAACTCCTTGGTTTGTAGCTGGATTACTCCACTCTGTCATCTCCTCATCTTCCCTGTGTGTCTTCACGTGAACTTCTTTGTATAAGGACACCAGCCACTGACTGGATTTAGCACCTACTCTGGGTAGCCCAGAGGTTAAAGCGTCTGCCTGCAATGCGGGAGACCTGGGTTCGATACCTGGGTTGGGAAGATCCACTGGAGAAGGAAATGGCAACCCACTCCAGTATTCTTGCCTGGAAAATCCCATGGACGGAGGAGCCTGGTGGGCTACAGTCCACGGGGTGGCAAATAGTCGGACATGACTGAGCGACTTCACTTTTCACTTTTCTAATCCAGTATGACCTCATTGTAACTGATCATATGCAAAGACCCATTTCTAAATAAGATCACATCCTGAGGCTCCAGCTATGCATGAAATTTTAGGGGACACTGTCAATCCAGTACACTCTTTCTATTGTTGTTGTTCAGTCACTCAGTTGTGCCTGACTCTGAGACTCCATGGACTGCAGCACACCAGGCTTCCCTGTCCTTCACCATCTCCTGGAGTTTGCTCAAACTCATGTCCATTGAGAAGGGGGAAACCATCCAACCATCTCACTATAGATGGCGTAATTTACAAAGTACCATCTTCTGCACACAGGGACAGATTCTCCTGCCTCAAGGACAAGCTGACCCCCTCAAAGTGATGGGAGCTCTTTCTTTACCACTGAAAGTTTACCAAATGATGTCTAGCTAGCCTCCTCCCTCTGATATCACTCTGAGATGCCCAACAGGGATCTTTATCATCTCCTGCTTATTTGTTACCTTCATATCGTGGGCAATGGGAACTTTGCTAACCTCCCTCAAACAGTTTGCTTCTGCAGACAATGCACCGCTTTCCCGTTTCTATTTTAAAGTTGCGCACGCATCTGTAAGAAGACGGGGGTGTTATGTAATACCTACCATTTTTGTCAGAACCTCATCTCACCCCATTGCCTGATACAGGAAGAAGTTACTGGTGTGAAATTTGCTGTTTTTTTTTTTAGGTGAAGAGTATATTCAGATGGATTTCATACCTCACATTCATAAGCAGGTCCATTTTTAAAAGAGTATAGGTATGTGCTAATGAAAGATGAAACCCACATCTGTCTCCTGTAGAGCACATTGGCAATGACTGTACAAACAGAGCTGAATCCTCTGCCTTTGCTTCTATGTAAGTATTTTACAGAGAGGCCCCACAGGGAAGCATGCAGATTGACTGACAGAAAACATCTGAAAGAGAGGAAGATGACCAAGAACATTTTCCCCTTTCACTGGTTATGATGCTAAAGTGTTAGCACTTTTGGAACTTGTCATCTGGACTATTTCAGTTTATAAATGAGATCTGTAACAGTCATGGGCAATATTGGAAGGAAAAAATTTACTTCAGGGAAAATATATTCGTTTGTTAGAAATCAGGGCTTTTGTGAGAGGTGAGGTGAACCAGCCTAGGGAATGCCAGCGCTGGGGAATCCATCAGAGCTGCAACCTAGGCAAGGTCAAGTGTCAGGGTGTGCAAGCCAGGGAAGGGCTTGGGAGTATATCTATGGAGATGCGTCCGTGTGGCTCTGAATATGGGGGCCAGTCTGGGAGGGAGCAGAGGGAGGATGAAAAGTAACATTAGACAAACATTTAGGGTGAGGCCACTATAGTGCAGAGTCTCACCTAAATAAAATGAATAGGAAGTTGACTGGCGTCCAGAAAAAGGAGGGGTTGATATTCAGAAAGTCTGGCATGCTCTACTGGGATCCCTGTTACAGGAAAACTGGGGATCAAAGGAAAAACATCTAGTCCAGCTAAGCTCTGCAGACATTCCAACCTGGGCTTGGGAAGGGGCTAGAGAAGGGTCTTGGTGACCACTTTGTAAACAGAACCATCTGTAGAAAGGGCTGAGAGATACCTCTACTGGGTTGAATGATGCCCCCACAAAATTTACACCCAATAGAACCTCAAAATATGAAATAGTACATGATTCTACTTAGAAATGAGGTCTTAGCAGATGTAATTAGTTAAGATGAGTCATTCTGGATCAAGATAGACCCCAAATGCAATGACCAGTATTCTTACAAGAAGGTCATGTGAGGAGCATCAGAAAGACCATGTAATCATGGAAGCAGATGTTGGCATGACACAGCCACAACCAGGAAATGCCAGGGACGGCTGGACACCTCCAGAAGCTAGGGAGTGGCAAAGAGGGAATCTTCCCTGGAGCTCCTGAGGAAATGGTGTACAAGGAATCCCTTAGGCCTTGAACATCAGCCTTTACTGCCATTTCTTTCCAGTCCCGGGTCTGTACATCCCATGCCTGTTGGGTCTGTGAGCATCTTCAGTATGAGGCGTGGGCACAGGTGGCGGTGCTTGTTGTCTTTTGTTACTTAAATTTTGTCACATTAAAAAGAGAATTGGACTTACATTTAAAAGCCTTGGACTATGTTTTATTACTCATTCACGTATGCATTTATCCATCCAACAAATATTTACTGAGAACATAGCGTGGGTCAGGCCCTGAATGAGGCCTGGGGCAGCAAAGATGATCCCAGAGTCTCTAATGTTGAGGGACATGTTCAGGCAATCACACACCCGTGCAATAATGCTTTGAGGGCCATAACAAAGGATTATGAAAGCCCTGGGGAGGCACAACAAAATCCACCCAGGGAGATGGGGGAGAGCCGAGAAGGGTCTTGGAGGTGATAGCCAGGGAAAGCAGGAGGGAGCTAGACCAGGAAGGGAGGAGAGGAGGGAAGAGACACAGGAATAGTCCGTGAGCTGACATATGTCGCATTCCCAGAGACCTACAGTCAGCCTGTGTGGCTGGGAATGAAACATGCAAAGCAGGGAGGAGTGAAAATAAGGGCAGAGGCAGATGTGCATGGGGAGCAGATGGTAGAGAGTCTTGAATATAAGTGACAGAGTTTGGACCTTATCTGTGGGTAATGAGAAGCCACTTAGGGTTTTGAGCAGAGAGCTGAGAGGTCAGAGTTGTGATGTATGGACTGGAATGAAGCTGGAGGCAGAGACTGGCAAAGGAGGTGCTGTGATAGTTGCGGTGACAGACGATGCTGCTGGGAATCAGGGCAGTGGGAGGAGGGGGCCGTAGTGTGCTTCAAGAAATAGGTAGGAAGCCAACTCAGAATTCCAACCTCGTGAGCTTGGATGCATGCCTTCATTTTTCAGAGCCTTAATTTTTTCATCAGTAGAATGGGATAATGATATTCCAGTCCACAGAGCTGCCCAAGGATTAATTTAGGCCGCCAGTTTGCAAAGGCTTGGCAGCTTTTCTTACAGTCTTCAGGGTGCGGCCATTAGTGGTTTCCTGTAACTTTTGCAGGATGACGCACCAGGTGTCTCAGTGGTGACGGAGTCAGGGAAATAGGTAAACGCCGAATAGTTTCATGACTAAGAAATTTAAAATATGGCTTTTAAAACCCAGGTTTATAAGTACTTCTGTGTTCTTTCTAAAATATATAATTATGTTCTCTGCTCACATAACTTCATCCATTATAAAAACTGAACATATCACTGTCACTTTCATTGCAGGATATTGGCAGAACTTGCTCTACCTAGCAGATGTGTTCCTGAAAATTTTACTTGTAAATTGATTTTAAAACAAGTCAAATCATACTTTACTCACACTAGGGAGACGAGGCATTTCAAAGAACCCTCTGGTTGTGACTTCTTCGGTAAATTAGCAATTATATATTTCTTATTTTTTGAAGAAGGATTGCATGTGAACTTCCAAAAATCTAAAGTGGGTGGCAGTGGCCAATCTATAAGGATCTTTATGTATATAAACATATATTCTAATAAACAAGAAATGCAGAGTATTGTCTGTTCAAATACGCCTAGCTATCTCTCAGCCTGTTGCTGTGTGGTTGTACTTTTTAACACCCACCCATTGCAATTTAAGACATTCTCCCACCAAACATATCAAGCTAACATCTACATTCATCTTCTCCATGCTTGACATAGATCTAGTCTCAACACGTCCGTGACTGACACGAGATCAATCCACTTGCACAATGTAATCTTCGATGAGACAATAAATTACAAACTTTCTATTTAGCATCCCGTCAGCATCTAATTGCATTTTGATTTGTTTCTTGATGTGCGGGTGGAGTGCTGAGAGTTGGACATGGAAAGTTGAATGAGTCATATTTGCCTAACTATAACTTGTAATTGTAAAACATAACAGCATTAATATGATAAGTGATGCAAATCGATACCGAAAATATTCGAGCAGGGAAGATTTACGGCAATTCGGGTTTATAATAATAATCCATTTTGAAGGATTATTAATAATAAATCATTATGAAGCATCTACTATGTTCTTGGAACTGAATTTGTTTATATATATACATATATATGTTATGTGTGTGTGCTAAGTCACTTTAGTCATATCCAACTCTCTGAGACCCTATGGTCTGGGACCTACCCAGCTCCTCTGTCCATGGGATTCTCCAGGCAAGAATACTAGAGTGGGTTACCATGACCTTCTCTAAGTTTTAATTTCTCCCCTGACTCTGGCAGATTGACTTATTTATAATTTTGAAGATGACAATATGGAGTGCCACCAATATTAAGGAACTTGTTCTGAGTTACCCAGTTAGGGTCTAGTAGATGGAGAGAAATGTGAACCCCAAACAAACGTTATGCCTCAGGTCCTCTCAGTTTAGGAAACCTGGTTTCAAGCCCTGTGTGGACCACTAACTCATCTTTGTACCCAGGTCTCCCATCTATCACAGTGGGGTTCAGCTTCTTCACCACTGAGGCCCCTTCTGCTTCCTGTTATTTTTAGTGAAGTTTTAAGAAAGCCTTGGGCTACTTTTAAACAGCCTGGCATTCCACCTCACCTCCCCATAGTCAATGAAATCCAACTTGAAATCCAAGAATAGCTAAACCTCTACTTCAGTCCCAAGAGCCATTTCATTTACTGAAATCCTTACCACACTACCATCCAATTACTATGTAAAACACCTTGGGATACCATTAATACAAAAGGTTATATATTCTAAAACCCAAATGTCATTTTGTATTAGACATTTTCTTAAGGGCTACTTATCTCAGGATGAATTCCAAGAATGAGTGCTTAATAATTATTTTGCATTTAAACAACCTACTTATGAATTCCAGGGATACATTGTGTCACAGTACGGCTTCTGCAGGATACAGCAATTATTATAAACGCTGGTGGATTAACTGCCACAGTACTGCAGCCTGACAAAATGACACATCTGTATTAGATCACTGGTAGGTCATCAGGCAAAATCCTTCCTCTCCCTGCTTATCCCCAACCCCCAGGAAAGAGGGTGGTATGTCAAGTTTCTCAATCTAGTGAGAAATAATATAAAAACCACAAGGACCTATATATATATACACATATATATATATAAGCCACAACACTGGTGCTGGTAACAGACATTTTATCATTTGGTAAATTGCAATGCAAACATATCCTTCTTCAAAGGTGCTGGGAAGATAATTTTTAGAAATCAAGGTAGTTTTACAAAGACTCCTGAATTTGACTTTAAAAGCCACTCAGTCACAGACATTTTAAGTTTAGGTCTATTTAGTTTATAAAGTTTGTCCTCAAAAGAATGGGTCATAATTTGGGAAAAGAGAGATCAAAATGTGTGGATTTGTTCCTGCATGCACATGTGTGAGTGTGCCTGTGTATGTGTGTGTGTGAGTGTGAGAGAATGTGTGTGTGTATAGGGCTGGGGTGGTTCAGTTAACCTCTTCCGAACTCAAATAGCCAAGCTCCATCCAGCTTTAGTAAGTAACCACTTGGTGATGAACATTTAACAGGCTCATTAAATCATAATTTAAAAGATTGTTTTTTGTCCCAAACAAATAAAACTCTGTTAAACTCTAATAAGAATCTTTGGAACAGCTGTTTTGCACTACAGAATGTGTAATGACCTTATAATTGCATTAGATGTGGCATGGAAATGTTTATGTTTCTTTCCTAGTCTGAAATGTGCTAAATAACAGAAGCCAAAGAAAAGGGATTCATTATGAATTCCAAGGGCTCAAGGGCCGTGTTTCCGGAGATGGGAGGGTCCTTAATCAAACTGCAGTGTGGATGCCATGCTGCGTCTGACCAGATTGAGGCAGGCAAATTGGTTTCCATTCAGCTGGAGTTCCTTCTTTGCCTTCCATGGCACCCTGCCCTTCATCCCAAACATTTCAGCACCTGTCTGAACACTTGGACCTTGGGAAAACCTGCCCTGTTATGATAGATTCTTGGGTTGTGAGTGGCTGAAAATTCCAGGTCCAAGCCCCTATCTCCACTCTCAACACAGTGCTTGAATTTCCTCTATCAGGGGACTTGCATGATTTCTGTTTGTGCTCCAGATCTGCTCACCAATGCTCACCCTCCAAATGCAGTCTCCTCTGCAGGCACATGGTCTCTACGAATTCAAGACACTGGCTTCCTGGCCTTCTGATTCTCACTGGGTTTGGCTAATGGGAACCGTGCAGTAAGGAGGGCCTAATTTGGTAAGTATATCCCTGGCTCCTTCCCTTGGGGGTAACCATGGGTTACGTTGTCTGTCTCTCTACCAAAGAGCTCAGCTCTTGTCCAGCGGCCTTGCCTTCAGAGCTCTCTGCTTGCAGACTGATATTTGCTACCTTCCCTGCTGGGCTGCTGTCTATAGGGTCGCACAGAGTTGGACATGACTGATGCGACTTAGCAGCAGAAGCAGCAGTAGTTGGAGAAGGCAATGGCACCCCACTCCAGTACTCTTGCCTGGAGAATCCCATGTACAGAGAAGCCTGGTGGGCTGCAGCCCATGGGGTCGCTTAGAGTCGGATACGACTGAGCGACTTCACTTTCACTTTTCACTTTCATGTACTGGAGAAGGAAATGGCAGCCCACTCCAGTATTCTTGCCTGGAGAATCCCAGGGACAGAGGAGCCTGTTGGGCTGCTGTCTGTGGGGTCGGACAGAGTCAGACACCACTGACACAACTTAGCAGCAGCTCATTCTTTTGGGGCTTTCCAGGTGGCTCTAGAGGTAAAGAACCTGCTGGCCAATGTTGGAGACAAAAGAGATGCAGGTTCAATCACTGGCTTGAGAAAATCTCCTGGAGCAGGACATGGCAACCCACTGCAGTATCCTTGCCTGGAGAATCCCATGAACAGAGGAACCTGGCAGGCTACAGTCCACAGGGTAGCAAATAGTTGGACACAGCTGAAGCAATTAGCACATGAGCTGACTCACACACACACACACACACACACACACACACACTCATTCTCTCAAGCCTAGAACTGGTAACACATTTTAGCTGTTAATAGCCCTGGGATGCTTCTTACACTGATGTGCTGCTCAACCAGCTTTCCAAAAATGAAAATGAATATATGGTGACGTGACTGTTCCATCATCGCAGATGTCAGACTACCAACAGGAAGCTGGTCAATGTAGACGGATCTGGGAAGTAACATGCGCTGTCGGCAGCTGCTCTGAGCTGCCGGCCACCACCACCTGCCCGCACCTTGTAAATAACCTCTGTGTTCAACTCTGCACTGATTATCCACTTTGTGTCATCTGCCTGCTCCCAGGAGTCTGACTGACACCAAAAGAGTGGGTCTTCTAGTGGTGGGGAACCATTTCCACAAATGCAGAGTTTCTCTTGGGCCACCTCCAACAGTTAGAGATTCTTCCACAAGTGTCAGGATTATCCTCTTTCCTGGGTCCCCAACTCGCACCCAGCCTGTTTCCAAAACACAGATATTGGAGCTCATCTATCTCCCATTAGGGTTCCTTAAAGTAACCTAAGGTGTTGTGGGAAGGAGTCACACTGTCATTGAACCAGTGATGGAAGAAGCCGATCCTAGAACGCAAGGGCAGGTGCCCAGGGTGCCCTCCCCCTACCTGGGTCTCTGATGGTCCCTCTCAGCCAGTCACTGCTCCAGGGGGCTCCTTCCCAACAGCTTTCCCCCATCTTCTGGCTTCAGCACTTGCTCCCTTTAGGATAAACTCTCTCCCTCAGTTTTTTAGCTAATCTGCTTCAACCATTGAACCCAATGGTTCACCAGGCAGAGCTTCATGTCCTGGGATGGCTCGGACAATAAGGATAAGAAAATACTGTATTTCCCTTGGGCCTGGACTGTTGTTGCTCATAATAACTGCCAACATTTATTGAGCACCTACTGTGTGTTGGGCACTAACTTTCCTACAGCCTTGTATCAAGCAAGTTCCTGCCAGAAAACAGGTGACCTATTCAAAGGGTGAAGAGAGTTAAGTAAAAGCTATTTACTCTTGCAGATATGTCAGCTGGATTAAGGGAACCACCTAAGAATGGCACAGAACCCACAGGCTGCAGAAAATGGGCATCATTGCTGCTCATTACAACAATCGGAGAGGGCTAGGGAGGTAAAGGTGTATTTAGAATCTAGGCGTGAGGGCTGTGGCTGTCAGCTTCTGTAACCACTACTCCAGTTAGGATCTCACTAAGTGCAGGCAGAGTGGAAGCATTAGAAGGCAATACACACCCCTGACCCTTCTCTTCCCACTTTCTTTTGGCTGAACTCCAGTGGAAATCAGAGGGCCCTGAGCTGGGTGATAGAGTCCATAAACTTCAGCCTCTGGGTACTGAGCACAGCAGAGAAGGGTGGAAATGGATCTGAGGTGGGAGCTAAGCAACCTGTTCAACCCCGAGTATCACTATTGCTCCCAGTAAACAGGAGAAGCATCTAGGACTTCAGCGGCAGAATCCATGCCTTCAGTACCATGCTACACTGATTTCCAAAAGGTCACAGTAGAGGGAGAAAGCGAAGATAATGCTTTTATTTCCTCCGGTTTAGCTTCCTTTTTCTCATCCAACCTGCCAGAGATGCCATAGCCATGAAAATCAGAATAAAATTTAACTTCTCAGAAGGAAAGTCACCCAAGAGTTACAAGGCAAGGTAACTCTTCCTGAGGTTGTGATAAAATCAATGGGTCTATAGGCAGTTTCCACTTGTTCATTTATCTTGCTCTTTGTGGCTACAGAAACCAAGCCTAGGCCCTCTCCCACCTGGCAGCTCCCTGGGTGCTCCCACCTGGCAGCTCCCTGGGTGCTCCCACCTGGCAGCTCCCTGGGTGTGCAAGGGCAGCCGCCTCGTCTCTTCCTGGTCTCATCTGTCGCTGACCTCACTTCCCTGTGCTGAAACTTGGGCTGCCTTCGCTGGATGGATCTTTCTCCTCTGCATGAGGTCCCACAAGCACCTCTCTTTTACTGAAACATAGTTGACTTACACCGTTGTGTTAATTTCTGCTGTGCAGCAAAGTGATTCAGTGATACACTTATATTTTTTTCATATTCTTTTCCATTATGGTTTATGACAGGATATTGAATAGAGTTCTCTGCCCTATGCACCTCTCTTAACAAGGCTAACAGCAACTGTCTAGAAGAAGTCCTCCATTTGTATATCCAGAGGTAGAAGATGGAATAGTTTTAGAGAAATCTTGGAGCCATGTCCCAAGAAGAAAAGGCTCTATCTTGAAAATCCTTCTAATGTTACCGAGGTCAAATCATAAACTCTTCTTTAGATAGATTCTGTTTCTCTATGAAGGGAGCAAAAAACTACACATGCATTAGCTATATTATTTTAAGTTATTGAAACACCTTCCTAGAATGATAATTAAGCCCTCTGCTTTTCTAAGGTCATTCAAAAATTTTCCCTGAAATTTCTGTAGAGTCATCACAAACAGTCTCTACTGGGTTGTTTAGTATCCTTTATAGAGTAATAAGGGGAGAAATTAGAATGTGGTGTAAGAGGTTGGTCTTTCCTGATGCAGTCCTTCTTTGATAAGCTAGTGAGCACTATGAAAGGCCTTGTTTTCCCTTTTCGCCAGCTATCTGGTTCACGGCTCTATTGTGGTAGCCAGCTTACCCTAGGCTTTTGGTACTACTCTTGTTTCTTTACTCCCATTTTTGCTACCCTGCAGTAAACGTGTCCTTTATTCTTTTTGTAAGTAAGCTAGCAATAATAGTAATTAATTTTGTGTGTGGCAGGTCAACAAAGTGATTTTTCTTTTCTTATTTTGATTCTTACAACAACCCTGTGGGGTTGCTGGATTACTACTATTGGAATGTTTTCAGATGACAATCAAGAGGTGGACTAATCTGGCCCAAGTCACCACCTTGGAAGCAGTGGCCCTTTCAGAAAGCATAGCAGCATGATTCAAAGCGGTGGAGTCTGACTATTTGGTTAACAGCGAGTTCACTTGATCCCAGGCAAATCACTTACCTAAGCATTCCCTACCTACCTAAGCTCCAGTCCTCATCTTCAAAGTGGAGGTACTACTCCGACTCAATGGACGTGAGTTTGAGAGAACTCCAGAAGATGGTGAAGGACAGGAAAGCCTGGCGTGCTGCCGTTCATGGGGTCACAAAGAGTTGGACAGGACTGATTGACTGAATAACAACTCATACCTAATCCACTGGACTCATTGAAGCATGAAATGAGATCATCCATACAAAGTATGTGGCATCATACTTGACACGAGGTAAGAACCCAATAAATGTTAATGATGACAATGACAATGATGAAGAATATTTAAATTTATACTGTCTTTGTTTTCCCAAGGCTAGCATGCTTTCTATCCCCATGCTGCTTTTCATAGATTATAAGTATCATTCTAGCCACACTGCATTCAAAAATTTCTTTTCTTTACCCAGCCCCCATATTGACTTGTGATCTAGCAGACACTTTAGTTACATAATGTAACTAGAAAAAGCCCTGGCCAGGAGTGGGTTTTTGTCACCTACAAATGCACCAGAGAAATGGCCTGTGTTGGCACCTGGGGGAGGGGTTTGCCCCATGTCACTGCCTGAGACAGGTGCTTTCACCCTCCAGGGGACCATCCTCTCAAATGGAGGCTATAAAGAAACAGATTATTTGGGCAGGTCACTTCCCTTTCTGGGCTGTTTCTTCATCTATAAAGAAAGGGGGTGGGTGATGGGGAGAATGGATTCCATGATTTCCAATTGCCTCTCTGTGGCCTAAAAACCAATGGGTCTCCTCTGCAGGAAACTCCCAGGATTGACACGCTTCTACCTCTGGCTTGCCCTGGCACTCCCCGGGGTGTTCTACATGGGGCATTGTGTTATCCTGGAGGGATCAGAGAACATAAGGATTCACTTAGCAAATGAATACCAATTGTCTATCACTGACTCCGGAGACAGGGGAGTTTTGAAGGAATGAGGCAGGTTATCTGTGAAGATTGGGGTAGGAGAGTGGATGCCACACTCTCTCTCTAAACAATGATAACAACATACAATGTTACATTTTACAAAACATTGCCTTGTGCAATGTCTCTCATTATCAGGACAAATGTTACTATAATCCTCACTTTTCAAAGAGGTTATGTGAATTGCCAGAGAACACAGAGAGAATGGTCTGTCAAGGTAGGTCTTGAATTTAGAGCTCAGAAGCCAGGAGATACAGCCATTTCACCACACTTTCTGCTTCTCTGTGGCTCAGTCTGGAGTTGTGTTTTCCCGAGTCATATGTACATATTATATATACAATTCTGAAAGACGCACAGACCCTATTTTTCCAGACAGGCCATAGACACAGCAAAACAAAACACAGACAGTCCTGCCCAAAGATGGATAACTGCCGCGGTGGCCTGGAGGCAAGGTGATGATGGCAAGGTGGTTACATTTATTTTTAACATTGTTGCCTTGACTTTCAAACTGTAATTACACCTGAGCATTTCCCATCCATGGGATCCCATCAGTTCCTCTGAGATTTGGGGTTGGTTGTATCTCATTTTACAACCGAGGGACCGGATTTTGTGTTTCTGTAGGTTTTGCTCACTTAGGCACCTGGAGCTGTCAAGGGGCCTGTCACATCCCCAGCCGTGAGTCAAAGACCCATCAGACCTGAAGTGCTGTGTGGGCTCTCTGAGAGGCACTGCAGTGCAGATCAATGATCCTCAACCCTGAGTGAGCAGCAGAATCATCTGGAAGGCCTATTAAAGCACAGATGCTGGGCCCCATCCCCAGTGTCTGCTTCAGTAGGTCTGGAGTGGGACCTGCGGGTTTTCATTTCTAACAAGTTCCAGAGTGAGGCTGAAGCTGCTGGTGCAGAGGACCGCACGTGACAAAATTCACACAGAAATGAAGCAAGTGAGGTTCAGCATCACTAAGATTTAGGTGCCACTTTGCTTCAGCTTCTTGGGCAAATGTTCAGACCTCCTGCAGGTTCAACTTTCTCACTTCCAAATGGTGATCATAATATCTATTCCACAGGGTTGTGAAAATATTAAAGGAGATGGTGCATGTAGAAGCCAGAGGGCTGTTACCCTAAGCATTGGCTCCTGTATTCCTTCAACTGGCAGAGCTCAGCTCATTTTCTACATAATCTTGACCCCCAATAATAACTCACTGTGGAAAAGCAACAATTAAGCATCTCGTGTCATTGTAGAAGACACTGAAAAGGAAGTTACGTCACAACACTCAACCAACACCTCAAACTCCCTCTTTGAACACAGCTGTTCTCCCAACACCTTTCTTTGGCCTCTTGGCCACGTCTTTACATCCCTGACATGGGAATCATGGAGCTCCCAAGTGTCACTGGATGTCTTCTCTCAATTGTTCTCAACTTGAACTTCTCTCGAGGGTAACAGTTAGGCCAATTTAACTCTCTCTAGCCTTTGCCCTCGTGGATGCCCAGAATCATCATGACATTTGTAAACCAAGGGCTTCCAGTTTGGAGCACATTGCTTACTGAAGGCAGGCCCTGGCCATCTTTTGTCACTTGGTCCTGCTTTTTCCTCTTGGCCCCCATCACAAGCAGATTACTAGGGCATCCCCCTCCTTCACATCTCATTCACTGGCTGCCTTCCATCAAAGAGAATGTCTTTCCTGTCTCTGTAAGACATTATACGACTGTCCTCTCAAGGCAGCAGTGGTTGATGGAAGAGGCAAAGAAAAATCAGGTGGTACTCAGACCTCCTCAGACTCAGGCACGGCCTCCTTCCTCTTCTCTAAGGAGTCTGATAGCACTTGCTTCTGAAAGAATTCTTCTCGATCTGATAGCTCACAGGTGAGGAGTGGTCCTCACCCTCCGTGATGACACCTCCTCTCAGCAGGAGGTCTGAGAGTGAGTGCAAACAGCGTGGCTTTCGGGGGCCTCATTGGCCCATGGCTTCCCCATACTTCCTTACCTACAGAGCCACGGCCCCCGCTGGGCTTCTTACCCCTGAGTCAGGGTGACACCTGGCTTCTTTATCTAGAGCCTCTCCTCTATCAGGAACACGAGATTTCCTGTCTGCCAAGATTTTTTTCTCCCCTTAGAATACCTCACATTTCCATCTCCTCCCCAACTTCTGACATGAAGCCCTGGTTCCAATACACTTGATCTTATCCTCAAGGGCTGTAATTATCACCTCCATTTTCCCTCTGTAACTTAAAATTAGCTTCATTAGAAGCGAGACGTTGGGAATTCCCAGTCCCCATCCCACTGGCAAGTGAGATAAGAAGACTCTCTCCCATTATGTTTGTCATAAACAGCTCTCCTTCTAACTTCCCCACCAAGCCTCATTTTCTACATCACATTTAAAATCTTCACGTCTCTTAGTTTGCTGCCACTGTCCCTTGAATCTCAAGGTGCAGGCAAAAGCCATTTTTCCCTCTGTGGGTTCATTAGCAGCCAAGGTTAGGAGAGTCTCCACGCACGTGAGTACCCATATGATCGACAGCCATAGCAACTGAGGTAGTGTTGAGTTTTGAGGCCACGGTTAATGCCTAAGGTTGGATCTAATAAGCTTTTCACTAATCTCTTTTGATTGTACACTCATGCATCGCTTTGCCTCCCCTGCAGCCCCAGTTAATTATATTAGTCTTGTTGTTAGAGGAACTTAGGATCTAAGTTTGGAAAACTCACGAGTTCGCATCTAACACGCTGCTACCCAGTTTGTTCAAAAAGGCTGTTTAACCACTCAGAGTCTGTGCTCTTGTCAAAAAGGGAGAAAACAGGGCTCACGTTAACATCTGCTTCATAATGGGCTGAGTGGATTAATGGATATGTGAGGTCTCTTGCAAATATTTGGTACTTCCAACACATGTTTTTCTTTTTTAAAAAAATTTTATTGGAGTATAGTTTACAATGTCCAAAACATACAAACACCTCATGCAGCTCAATAGAAAAAACAACCTAATCAAAAAATGGGCAGAATGAAAAGATGCTCAACATATGCTCTTCATATTTCAAAGTGTACCCAGCTATTCCTTCCATCCTAGATTTCCCCTCCAGCTGATACTAACTGAGAGTTTGGGTGTGATGGAAAGAGGAAGATACTCTTTTATCCATTTTTATTCCAAGTGACTGGGCATTCGTGCTTCCATGGAGGGAATCGCATCCAAGTTGTTGTCACGTTAATCACAGGCCAACTGGGAGTAGGCTATTTACACTTGTGTCACTTCCTCCAAGATTCGATTACTGTAATTGCCTATTGACTATGTGTTCTGCCGGCTTCCATACTAGCACCAGCTGTCAGGATAGGGAGTTGTGGGCAGCGTGGGTCACGGTAAAAGGGGAAGCTTCCAATGTGTACACCAACCAGCTTCTGTGCCTGTCCATTCATCCTCCCTAAGCCTTTGTTCAGTGTGCGTGCATGCATGCATGCTTAGTTGCTCAATCATGTTTGACTCTTTGCAACTCCACTGGAGCCCACCAGGCTCCTCTGTCCATGGAATTTCCCAGACAAGAATACTGGAATGGGTTGCCATTTCCTACTCCAAGGGATCTTTCCGACCCAGGGATAGAATCTGCATCTCCTGTGTCCCCTGCATTGCCAGGTGGATTCTTTACCTCTACGCCACCTGGGAAGCCCTTTGTTCACTGTATTGATGCTCAGATCTTCCTTTTACCTCTTCTGGGTCTGATATAATGTGTCTCTGACCAAGGAGATCTCTCTGGATTTTAACCATGGATTTTGTGGTCAAAATCAGCCCAATGCAATTATCCAAGGCTACACAGAGTCTTGTTTAAGGATATTTATATTTCATTTGGAATTGTTTGATGCATTTTTTAAAGTTTAAGCTTTCTGCTTATCTCATGTTGCTTAAATTGATTTTTATAAATCATTTGGCTTCTCTACCGATTTTTCCATTTTCTTTCATTAGTATTTTGGGGAGAGGGTGATAGTGGCGTGTGATTGTTTGCTTTTTCAGTCAACCAAGTCATGAGCCATCTGACTTCACCCTCAGATGGGAGGTCAGGCACAAACTTCCATTTTGTTCAATATAGAAATTGTTTTGAAAGAGGATCGGGGAATGCACTGAATTCCTGCTATTTCAGGTTTGAGTGCACTGTTCAACATTCCTGCTGACACCTCAGCCTAAACTTTGCACAGGTTGCCCCATAGCTCAGCTGTCTCCCAGAACTGAATTTAGCTTAAATCACTGCCATCTACTGCGATTGCCCCAGACAAATCTTTTCAGTCTTCTAACTCTTAAATGAAAAGTGCTTCCTCACTACTCATTTGATGGAGGGTAATGAGGTGCTGTTTCTACAAGATTACTTACCTGATGAGACAGGAGGACTCAATTGAAAAGACACAGGCAGGACCCCAGAAGGCTCTAGCTGAGCACTCCTGGAGGATTGGGCTAGCATTTTTGTAGAGCAGCCAACACTTCTTCCTTCCTTTTTGCCCCAATAAATGAGTATGGTTCTTTGTCTTCGTAAAATCATCTTCCAACTTTTTTCTCTCTCCTCAGTGTCTAGATTAGCGGTCCTCTAACTTTGGCATCCATCAGAGTCACCTGAAGTTCTTATTAAGAAACAGATTCCTGGGTCCTGCCCTTTGAAGTCCTGACTCAAAGGTCTGGGTTGGAGCCTGATGATTTGCATTTCTAACAATTTCCAAGGTAATGGTGATGCAGCTAGTCCAGACATCACACTTGAAGAACCACTGACCTGGAGTGTATAAAGCCAGTGAACCATTGTGGCCTATAGTATCCTCAGTCATTTGGCACTTTTCTGCGATTCCAACCTTGCCCACCACTGCTGCTGCTCACTGCCATCCACTCAGCCTTCCATTTCAATAGATGCCTGATTCTGAAATCCCATATAACTGTTGAGAGCAGCAAAGCCTTCCCTACCTCCCTGCCTTTGCTGTTGTTGTTGACTTTCCCAACACGATGTCCTTTATCCCTTGCCTTTCCTACCTGGCTCACCTCCAACTCATCCAAGTTCTACATCAAGCACCATCTTCTCTGTAAATCAAGTCCTTTCCTGGTAAGAGTCTGCACTCCTATTTGTCTGTTACTGTCCTTGAATAGGAGAAGGCAGTGGCACCCCACTCCAGTACTCTTGCCTGGAGAATCCCATGGATGGAGGAGCCTGGGGGGCTGCAGTTCATGGGGTTGCTAAGAATCGAACATGACTGAGCGACTTCACTTTCACTTTTCACTTTCATGCACTGGAGAAGGAAATGGCAACCCACTCCAGTGTTCTTGCCTGGAGAATCCCAGGGACGGGGGAGCCTGGTGGGCTGCCGTCTATGGGGTCGCACAGAGTCGGACATTACTAAAGCGACTTTGCAGCAGCAGCAGCAGTCCTTGAATAATTCTCCATCAGAGCACTTATTTCACTGTATTTGGATCGTTTCTGTACAAGTTTTGACCTCAGCTAGACTGTGACCTCCTGAGGGCCTGGGTGGTACTTTATTTCGCAACTGCAGAGCCTCGTACAACATGTGGCCCATGTTTGTTGATCAGTACATGTTTGTGCTTGATTGTTTCATGGCAGATACAATCACTTGACTTAATTAACTAGGAGCTTTGGTTTAAGCATTATTTCCCTTCAAGAGAAGCAAATGATGTTCATTTGGTTGCTTGGAGTCCAGTGTAAATGAAAAGGATGGAAGAGTGTTATGTCTTGCAGAAGTCTGGTGGCTTCACTTAATTTCATGATCTTAATCACCCTCTATAATCATCACATAGGAACAAAGCCAGAAAGTAGAAACCTTTTGCATTATTGCTGCCTTTGAATAGCACTCTTCTACATTTTCACATCCTTCCTCTTAGTAAATCCTTAACAATAGTTCCATAACATACTAAGATGCTCCAGTTGCTACAACATCATTTCATTTGAAAAATGACTCCATGCAGAGAGTCTCCCACCCCTGACCAGGATATGAATGGCAGGACAGGACTGGGATGGAGAACACAGGAGCTGGGTAGGCCCTGTTTTGAGTGAGGAAAGAGCCTAGCGCTGGCCTTAGGAGGCATGCGTTCTCTGGTCATGAGAGAGCCTGACCATGCAACTGCTTCTTCATCTGCCAAATGAACTAAAAGATCTCACAGGACCTCTCAGCCTTGATATCCTATGAGAAAATCTTTAGAATAAAATAGCAGATTCATGAATAATTCCCCAATGAACCCTTCACAGACAATGTTGCTTTTCGATCGACATCCTCAGGACTGTCATGGCTTATGCTCCATGGTCCCTGAATGCTTCCCAGACCCATTTCTGAGAAAAAGAATAGAGGTCACCTCCTGGGCGGGTTGCTCACTGAGTGTGTTTTTCCAACAGACACAAGTCAGCTTAGATCCATCCCAGACTTAGTCACACCCACAGCTGGGGTTGGACTTGTTTCCCAAAGGCCAAGAGCTTTGCCATGTTTTCCTCCATGGGACTTCATAGGTGGACACAAAGCCCAGATTCCCTCTGGAAGTTTCTCTTAGTTCATGGCTTCAGTGTGTAGCTTGGTGCTGATGATGACCCAAATGGGATTTCCATCCCTGACCCTTTCTTTCAGCTGCTCAGCATCCATACTTAATTCTCTTTCTAGTACTGCATGGGCACCTCCCCAAACTAAGCCAGTCTCCTCTTCCAGGTATGCCCTTCTTTCCAGGGTTCCCTATATCTTTTACAAATCCTGTTATGTAGGGTTGGATTATAGGTTCTTATTTGACTTCTACTTCTCCTACTCAGGTACCTAAGAGTCTAGTCTGTTTGTTTCTGGAATATTTCTCCTTTCCTTTTCCTACCTTCATCACATGGCCACTGTCCTAGCACAGGTCTCTGCAATCTCTTGCCTAGAGTTTCACAGTAGCTTCCTACCTGGCCTGACCTATCACTCCTCCTATTTCAACCTGTTTGTCCATTAGAAGCAGACCATGAGATGAGAGGAGGACTCATAAGCAAATAATTCATCAAGGAAGTGCTTCTTGGAGAAACTGGTAAAGGCAGCACAGGAATCAAGACAGGGAGGGGAAGACTCTCAGCAATGATGAGCTTTCACACACAGTCCAGCTCCCACCTGATCCCACAGGGAACTGGCAATGTGCATTACGCCTCAGATTTCCTGCCAAGTGGAAGCAAGGGAGTCAAACTTTCATATCTCTACACTGTCAATCATTGGCTCAGGGCTGCCCCAAGGGATGTCAATTCACCAGCACTTTCAGCACTCAGCTCGTTTTGTCAAAGTTCCTCCTGTAGCCCAAAGACAGGTCTCTGAATAAAGTTACAGGTGTGAACTATTAGAAGCAAAGCCTATAGAAGCTAGGAAAGGGGGCCCAGAGATGTATAGTAAAAGGGTTTTAAGGGACCCAGGCACTTGACAGAACCTTGACAGCGTCCACTACCCAAATTTTTGCAATACTGCCAGCAAAACACTGCCACACTACTGCTTAATCATCGCTTTGCTCTACTTAGCAACCACTCGTGACTCCCTAAATGCTCTAAGCACTTTGCATCACAGTCCCAATAACTTTGTATTAGTTGCAAATATTTACCTCTGCTTGCCTTTTCTTTCCCCTTCATGAATCTTACACTTATGACAGGATGATTTAGTATTTCACACACAGTTCAGAGCTTTCCAACACTGTGCCTTAGCCCACTCAGTCCCCTCTGCCTTGAACAGTCTTGAAACTACATCTGCAAATGCTACACATCTTTCAAAAACCAGGCAGACTTTCTGATGGCCTCCTAGGAGATGGGATCTTCCCCTCTCTGGAGCTTCCCAGCGCTTTATCTGGCCCTCAGTGCCTGTTCTGTGTATGGAAGCAGCTGTCTTCTCTCTCCTCTGGATTCATCAGCTTTGGTACCCCTTTCCTCTTTACATCCTTCCAGCACCATCCACAGTGCCCAGTGCTTGGGATATGAACAATGCCATCCATGCTTGTTGAATACATGACTGAAGCTCCTCCGTGTGTCTGTGTAAATCATGAGGGGGAACTGGGAAGTGAGCCCCTCCCCCAAGTGAGTTCCCAAAGTTTCAGTTCTTTCAACGGGGGCTTTAGCCTTTTGGAGGCAGTGAATCAACCGTGTGCCTTTCTCACATCCTTTCATGTCAGTCTCTGATGCGGAGAAGAAGGTGGTACAATGGTGAAGCAGGAGGTGAAAGGCAAAGTTCCAGTTCACCATGTCCTGAAACAACCCTTTCTTTCAAGAAGTTCCAGAAATAGCTTGAGAAACCACTTAAATATGTGAGTCTATTTAACCCTCCAGAGTATTATTATGGATATAAATGTGAAATGTTTCTCTATCAGGAACGGCACTGAAATGGCATTTAAAGAACTGGGCTCTGTCTAATACTGTTGTAGTGTGAGATATTGAGGGTGTCAGTTAGTCTTTTGGGGGTTTGCTTTCCTCATGAGTCAGTGCTGTGATTGGATGACAGAATTAATATTTCTAGTATCTTAAGATTTCACTCAGACCTTTCATGTAGCAGCCGCTGCGCTGAGCACTAGAGGCATGAAGACAGACATCATGGGTTCCCTTGACCACAAAACCCTTGAAAAATTGACTTTCTCAAACCCCCTTGAAATCATTAATCTGCTCTGGAAGGAAACTTGTTCCAGTGTTGAAATTGCCTTCCTATGTCTTTTGCCCTTCAGTTCTAATCAGATCCCTTATTAGATCTGATGCCTCCTTCCTCTGCTAATAAAATGAGACTTTAATCACACGGACCATCAGGAACTTTAAACTTGAAATTTGTCCACAGATTTTTTTTCCCTTAAAACACATACATAGATATGTGACACATATATAGAGAATAAATATCTGTGTCAAATGTAGATTCCAGCACTCTGCTAGGCTCACTCAGGAGCCATTTGATGGAATCACACACATTAACCCATCAGCACGTGCAATTCAAATCAAGGCCAGAGTAAAATGAAGATTCCCCACATCATGGGCCACTGAATTCCCTCCTGCATGGATGAGACTGAACTGTGAAAACAGCTGCTGCACATCTTGTCCAAGGTGAACAAAACAGACATGATCATAGCCCCACAAACCCCCATGATTCCCCAGTCTCTCACTCTTCTCATTGACTTCAGATGCTCTGAGTCATTAATGTATAAGCTCTGGTAACTTATCAAATACTCAACTGCGCAAGGCACTGCACAAGTCCCTGTAGATAGTAAGATACTGACAAGCAGTCTGCAGACTAGAGGCGACTCCACCTAGTCCTTCTGAGGTCTGCGGACCAGTTCAGAATTATGTGCAAGGCCTGGTCACTTGACCTGCATATTTGCGTTAAGGCCAGGTTTGTGGTTTGCTTCCCCTTGACTATAAGATTCTTTGGCTTATAACATATAAAGGCAAGAGTGCCTTCCCTTTTATTGCTGCCTGGACTTGTTTCTTCTTTAGGCTGGTTACTGGTACCTCATAGGCCACTGGATTTCCAAGGCGTGAACCAGTGGTTGCCACACATTTGTACAGAATTATTCAGTTCTGATTCAAAGGCTTCTGGCCAGATACTGACAACCTAGTAGGGAAAGGAGCACTGTTTAAAAGATTCCCTTGTCAGCAGGAATAGAGACACAGACATGGGAAAGAATCGTGTGGACATGGGGAGGCGGGGGTGCGATGAACTGGGAGATTAGGACTGACGTTTGTGCACTGCCATGTGTAAAGCAGATAGCTAGTAAGAACCTATCATTGCATAGTGCAGGGAACTCAGCTCAGTGCTCTTGATGACCCAGAGGGGTAGGATGGCGAGGGAGGTCCAAGAGGGAGGGGACAGATGTAGACATATGGCTGACTCGCTTCATTGTACAGCAGAAACTAACACATTGTAAAGCAACTATAATCCAAAACAACAACAACAACAACAAAACCCACAAAGACACCTCTTTCTCTTGGCAAGAGGTAAGAAGAGCCTAGACTTCAGATGGGAAATCTTCCCATTTGGAGTGCTTCTTCTCTCCCCATTACCCCTTCCTATAAAGCACAGCCCTAGAGCTTGGAAACTATGGACTAGCCTGCAAGGAACAGGCTGCAGGATGAACACGTTCTTGAATGCCATCTACCTTGCCCAGTGGAGACCAGGAGCAATGTCCTTATTACTCAGAGGCCTTACCACTGGTGCTGGTGACAAAGGCTCTGGATTTGGGAATCGTGACAGATGATGATGCGAGGCAGATTCCGAGGAGCCCCACTTGGAGATGAGGAATCACTGCTGAGCTTACCAGGTTTCCGAATCGCCAGCTCATTTTTCAGGACATCTCTGAGAGAAATCATCCTCTCCCCTGTGACACCATCTCTTCTCTTTGCCTGAATCTAGTTGTTTTGGTTGTTGTTGTTGTTTGTTTTCACTCAAGATACATCTTAAACATGAAAATTTCAATTAAAGGGAATTGGGGGAAAGAAAACTTTAAAGGAAACTCAGGCTAGTTCAGATATTCATTTTTTGGGAAAAAAGTTCTCTTCTAGATAATTTCTCTTTTACTTGGGGATTTGGTGAGGAGATTATTAAACAGTATCTATTAAAAGCAATCCTGTAGGATTTCCCTGGTGGTCCAGTGGTTAAGAAGCCTCCTGCTGATGGAGAGGACATGGGTTCAATCCCTGGTCCGGAAGATCTCACATGCTGCAGAGCAAAAAGTCTGTGTGCCTCAACTACTGGGCCTGTGCTGTCGAGCCCAGGAGCCAGAACCACTGAACCCACGTGCTACAGCTCCTGAGGGCCCACACGACTGGAGCCCATGCTCGACAGCAAGAGAAGTCACTGCAATGAGAAACCCGGGCACCATGCCTAGAGAGCCGCCCCCGCTCGCCACAACTAGGGAAAGCAATGGAGACCTAATACAGCCAAAAATAAATAAAGCAATCCCGTAAAAGAATCTGAGATTGATGTTAAGCAATAACTTGGCCATACTCCTAACAAAAACTTTAGGTAGGTTTCCTACTAAAATGTGCCTTCATGAAGCACCTGACAATGAATATCACTGACTAGTGTGTCTGTTTTCTGTAAGTTCTGTTCTGACCAGAGCACCGTTTTGGGGAATGGATACCAGGGACAACGTTGAGGCAAGAGAGATTTTGACAAGAAGGTCGAGAGGCTGTTCAGCTAGTGAAAGATTCCAACTGTAGTCACGAGCTGGAGGCATCTCATCGATAGGGTAAAGGAGAGGAGGAAAAGGGGGAAAGAGACAGCGTGAAAAGAAACAGGGACATCTGGTTGGAAAAACAATGAACAAAGTCATTGCAGGTGTACAGTTCAGAACTGGGGCTGCAAAGAGTGGTGGGGGCCTGAATCTCATTTTGGAGGTTGCCTCATCGTCTCCTCCCATGCCAGATTCACTCCATCTGTCTCTTCTCTCACATAGTTCTTCCTTCTAAAGTGGCTTTGCCAGATTCCCTTTCCATCCATGTGTATTTTGCTAAAACTTCAAGTCCCAGGTCAAATTTTGTATCCCCTGTGAGGCTGGCTTCAGGTGTTCATCACTCCCAGATCTCATTTCTGTTAACTCTTTAAGAACCGCACGGAGGAAATGGCAGAGCAGATGCAATCGTCTTTCCTAACAGCCTGCATCACTCTGCTGTGGTTACCTTAGCATATGCTGCTGACAAAGAAAATGCTTTGTGCACTAATTATCTCATACGAATAGTACTTGTCTGTTTCAATTAAATACCTTTGAGGGAAGCAGCAGTGCTCTATAATTTCTTTTAGCCCCAAATGTATAACATAACTCTAGGCTTTCGCAGTAGCCAGCATTTATTGAACAGCTGCCATGTGCTTGACACGGTCTGCAGCTCTTTGCATGTGTTCACTCGTTTAGTCCTCACAACCCTGTAAGGTAGCTACTCGCACTATTTTCATTTTGCAGATGAGAAAACTGAGGCTTAAAGAAATTCAGTTAATCATCCAAGACCACACCAAATAGAAAATCAGAGAGGCAGGGTTCAGAAGTAGGCTGTCCATACTCTTTCCCATTTAGTGTAAATGGCCTGTGCTAGGTAATCTATAAAAGCCTCAGTACTTGTTAATGGATCTATTGACTTTATCTGAAAGAGAATAAAAATTTATTCTAAAGGAAAGCATCCTTTGTACAAAGAAGCAGCTCATGCTTAACGGCATTACCGATTTCCTGTTACTTGGATTTGATCTGAAAATTGAACAGAAACATTTCATCCTTCTCAGGCTGCCCTTGGGCTTTTAGAAAAACTGCAGGAAGCACAGAGTCTGATCAGAGCTTTCAACCGGGTTCCTCCTCATCTGAAGGTGAAGTGGAAACTGGGCAAGAGTCCAAATGCTTTACCAAACCAGCTAATGCTACTGGCAGCTCCCTAGAAACCATTTAGGGGCTCACAAAGCCCACAGCACACAGGGAAAACCTGGGCTGCTCATTAAAAGAGGAAACAGGAAATAAGCATCAAAGAACAAGTGCTCTGGACGATGTGTTCATGTTACATGTATGAATCATCTCTGAATAGGAGGGACAAAGACTATTTTTTTTTTTTCTTCCAGGCTTGTTATGTCCATGCTGCTTCTAAAGTGGTAATGTGGTGTTTGTTAAGGCTGCCTGTTGAAAAACTCTCCAGGTCTCCCCAGAAATGCAAGCCACTAGCAGAGCTGATGGGGTGCATAATGAACAGTCTCTTGTGACGCTCAAGGATGATTTTCCCCCATCATCTGTTTGTATGTTTATAAATCAGTAATGAGGTCAATTTGGGACAGGCAGGTTTTGTGCCATGATTTGGACAGATGTTCAGTACTCTGCAAAGCACAGCTGCTTGGTCTAAGTGGTGCCTCTTGCCAAAAGTATTGAGCATTCAAAGGAGAATGTGTCACCAGGGACTGTTCAGAGGAGCCCACTGATCATCAGGGAATCAGCTTGTATCGATCCTTTGCAATCACATTTACACTTGTAGAACCTGTGGTGCTCACTTAGAGCAAATGCACAAAATTAAAAGACTTTTATTTTTTTTTTGCAGTCGGCAAATAAATATTTGATCGACATAGTTGTCAGTCGTCACTTGTTAATGTCCAAAAATATTCATTTATCTTCTGTTAAATTAGCAAAACTAAGCTTTGAACCTGTCATGACTGAGGTGTCTGAGCTCTATTCTAAATGATGATATGGCTTTGTCCCTTTGATATTAGGCTTCCCTGGTGACTCAGATGGTAAAGAATCTGCCTGCAATGTGGAAGACCTGGGTTCAATCCCTGGGCCAGGAAGATCCACTGGAGAAGGAACTGGCAACCCATTCCAGTATTCTTGCCTGGAGAATCCCATGGACAGAGGAGCATGGTGGGCTATAGTCCATGGGGTCGTAAAGAGTCAGACATGACTGAGCAAGTAACATACACATCAAATTGGCAACACAGTGGTAAAGAATCCTCCTGCCAATGCAGGAGATGCACGTTCAATCCCTGGGTTGAGACGATTCCCTGGAGGAGGAAATGGCAACCTACTTCAGTATTCTTGCCTGGAGAACCCCATGGACAGAGAAGTCTGGAGGGTTACAGTCCACAGAATTGCAAAGAGTCAGACACAACTGAATACACAGCCATATCACCAAACTGCAACATGGAATAGCAATGCTTTGCTTTTAGAGTATGTGTAGCTCACATGACATAGGACAGACCTGAAATAGCTGACCATAAAACTCCTGAGCTACTATATTGGAGTTATTTAATGCAGCCACATAAGATATGTCATGGCATTAAAGTTTCTGTCCAAAGGGTAACAGCCATTGTTAGTTTGGATCATATCTCAGTTTTTGGCTATTACAAACCATGCTTGGATGTACACTGTTTTCTGCATGGCTCATTGTGTACATTTGTTGTTGTTTTTCAAGGGTACTTAGTAAAAGTGAGAAAGCTAGAATGTTTGTAAGGCACATACATATTCAGCTTTTCTAGATATTTTCAAGGCACCCACGGAAGAGGTATCAATTTGCATCAATTTGCATTATTACCAGTAGTTCTTAAGAGCCTCCTTTTCCCCACATTTTGCTAACATTTGATATCGAAAGGCTCTTTAATATTTGCAGGTCTAGTAGACATAAACTGGCCTTTAATTGTCTTATTTGGCATTTCCTCACATTGTTATTAGGTATAAGTGTTACTGCATTTGTTTGTTTTTCATCTGAGGTGCTTGTTTTTGAACTTTTACTTTTTTTTTGCCATCTTCCTCATTCTTTTGCTTGACATTACTTCGAGAGTTTTTTTGTTGGTTTTGGATGTCAATCCTTTGTAAGTTATGTGCATTGCAAATACTGTCATCTAGCTTGGGCTTTTTTTTTTCCTTCATTTTTCTGTGTCTACCCTCAAACAGAATTTAAAATTTCTTATATAATCGTATTTTATGTCTTGTTTACATAATCCTTCCTTATCCCAAGTCATAATATGTTCTACATTTTCACAAAGAGTATTTTATGAACCTCTCCCCCAATAATTAAGTCTTTAATCCACCTAGAACATATTTATGTATGGTGTGAGATAGGGTTCCAATCTTCCAATTTTATCTTTTTCCACATAGATAGCCAATTGTCCCCACATCCTATTGGTGACTTTTCCTTTTTATAACTTTTCTGGGGCTGAGTCTTAGCTGTCAGTAGTGAAAGCTGGGAGTCCTAACCACTGGACTACCAGGGAATTCCTTCCCGCTTTAATAGTCCATTTCTGCCCCTTGATTTAAATGTCATCACTGGACTACCAGGGAATTCCTTCCCGCTTTAATAGTCCATTTCTGCCCCTTGATTTTAATGCCATTGATATATAATGCTATATATCAATTTTTCACTTTTGATGGCTTTATTTCTATTTGCTTTACTTGTCTGTCCTTATGTCTGTAATGTATTATATTATTTGGTATACTGTCATAAGGCATCTAGGTAATCTGACAGGGCACATACCACCACCAGCCCCAACCTTGTTATTTTTTCCAAAATTGTATTGACTACTTTAGGCATTTTTCTTTTTTTTTATGAACTTAAGGATCAAATTGCCAAGTTCAAAAAACTTTCTTGGGATCTTAATTGATATTCTTGTATTTATAAATTGTATGAGAACTGACATTTATATGATACTGAGTTTCCCAAGTGATAGAGATGATACAATTTCAATTATATTAGAAAATCTTTTATTGAAATTTTCTTCAGAACTATAATACATGTATTTGTTGATTTAGTACTAATTGCCTCAGAGAAGATGTGTATAAGAGACAGCATAGATATGTGAAAATTTTATCAAGTGATTTTTCTAAATCTGTTTAAATGGTCACATGTTTTCCCCTTTCATTTGTTAACACAGTGTGTTATATTGATCAATTTTTAATGTGTTTTTGCTTTTTGATTTCTGGGATTAAATATATTTAGATTTGGCATATTATTTTTTAAATGCTGCTAAATTAAATGTGTTAATATTTTATATGAGCTTTCTGTATCTATGCTTGTAATAAGATTGGTCTATAAATTCATTTTCATATGTATCAAGGCAATAATAACCTTATAAAATGAACTGTAAAACCCTTCCACATTTTTTTCTTACAGTGTGTTATAAATGTACATGCATTTAAGAGTAAAATGCTTTCTCTAAGATTTACTACCAAAAAAAACTTCCCTTGCCCCTAGCACCTCTCCCCACAACTACCATTTTTCTCCTTCCAGTGGCAAAAATTTTCAGCTGATCATTTTGACATTTACCTCAAGATTTCTGGAAAATATGCTTGCATTGCTACCTCATGACTTTTCAGCGTTAGTAGGAAGTATTTATTTCTCAATATAAGGGAAGAGGATTTATCTTTCTTTCCTTCCTCTGCTCCTACACACACACACACACACACACACACACACACACATGTACTTTTCCCATCTCTCCACCTCTCAATAGAGTCATATGGAAGATTTGGTTAAATATGACTACACTGATACTGCTAAGTCGCTTCAGTCGTGTCCGACTCTGTGAGACCCCATAGACGGGAGCCCACCAGGCTCCCCCGTCCCTGGGATTCTCCAGGCAAGAACACTGGAGTGGGTTGCCATTTCCTTCTCCAATGCATGAAAGTGAAAAGTGAAAGTGAAGTCGCTCAGTCGTGTCTGACTCTTAGCGACCCCATGAACTGCAGCCTACCAGGCTCCTCCGTCCATGGATTTTCCAGGCAAGAGTACTGGAGTGGGCTGCCATTGCCTTCTCTGACGACTAGTGTTTTATTATAAAGACAACGTAAGGGCTGTTCAAAACTGAGACAGTTTTTCCTTGCCTGCATCATGTGGGTTTTGCTTAAACAATGATGATACTTTTATTTATTTCTTTGCTTAGTTTCTATGTTTTATCACTAATTCAAATCCCAAACTAAACTACTCAGCAGTTGTCTAAATCTCTTTTCAGGGCTTTCAGGTGCAATAGGTATTCTAACAAGTTTATCTTCTGAAAAGTCGCTTTGGGAGACTTCTGACTGCTCCAAAGTAGACTGACTGCTCTGTACACCTAGTGGACTGTGGTCTTCTGGGGATCTTCCTTCATCTGGGGATTCCCTTTAATCCTTTCCTCTTGGAGGACGTACTGCTTCTAGTATCCCATGTTTTCTGTTTTCATGAGGTAAATATTCTGATATGTTGTATCACTGAAAATGTTTATTATATTCTTCCTTGAATGACAGTTTGGCTTCTCATGGAATCCTAGACTGGAAACAATAGTTCTTTAGAATTTCGAAGGAAGGTATTGCTCAACTGCCTGAAAAAAATGTTAATTCTGAGAAGTCTTAAGCTGTTCTGATTCCTCACAGCCATTCCTATGTGACCTGTTTTTTCCTCCCAGAATTTTATATGCTTTTCTCTTGCAGCTGAGTGTTCTGGAATTTCAGAATGATTTTCTTTGTATAGGTCTATTGCTGTACATTTTTGGACACTTGACTTTCTTGAATGCGAAACTTGGGTTCTTCATCTCCGGAAGAGTTTCTTGTTTTAGTTTATTGATTGTTTCTTTCCATGCATTTTTATTATTCTTCCTTTCTAGAACTTTTAGATGTTGGACTTCTTGAACTGGCTGTCTAATTTTCTTACTTTATCTTCCTCGTCATTTTTTTCTGTCTTTTGAGGAATTTTCCTTTACTAATCTTTGAAAACTCCTATCAACTCCTATCTTCTAATTAAATTTAATTTCAAGGGGTAGTGGCAGTTGTTCTCTGAATGATCCTTTTTATAGTACACTTCTTATTTCATGATTGAAGTAACTTCTAATCTTTTAGGACACTGATGATAGTATTTTGAAAGTTTCTTCCTGTTTCATCTCTAATTTTTTCAAGTTGCTTATTTCTATTCATTTTGGCCTTTGATTTCTGCTTTAGAGGCTTTCCCTAGATGTCTTGCATCTTTGTTGTCAATTTGCTTTTTTTGTTTCAATGTCCCTTCTTGGGCTGTTCCGATCCCCAAGAACTGGCCCTTTCTAAGTTCTGTCTGGATCATACCTGTCTGGCTTCCCTGCTATTGATTTGCCAAAACATCGGGGTAAGAGTGGGGGAACTGGCTCTCTTTCCATTCAATATGTCTATGTTTTCTAAACTGCCCAATTTCATTGCAGTATTCCCATCCTCAACTGTGCCAACTTCTCCCAAACCAGAGACTCTGTTTTATCCTTTTTAAGTGTTTTGTTGGAGAAGGCAATGGCACCCTACTCCAGTACTCTTGCCTGGAAAATCCCATGGATGGAGGAACCTGGCAGGCTGCAGTCCATGAGGTCACTAAGAGTTGGGCACTACTTAGCGACATCACTTTTGCTTTTCACTTTCATGCATTGGAGAAGGAAATGGCAACCCACTCCAGTGTTCTTACCTGGAGAATCCCAGAGACAGTGGGCTCCCATCTATGGGGTTGCACAGAGTTGGACACGACTGAAGTGATTTAGCAGCAGTGTTTTGTTGGGGCAAAGGCAGGGTATCTTCTGGGCTCTTGGGAGTAGGCACGGGGATCTGGAGATCTAAATGCTTCGTAGACTTCCAACCCAGCATGTTTGATTTTAACCTTTCCATGACCGCCACCCTCTCTCTACTCTGTACCTCCTGAGGTACTGTGGGATCAACTCCTGAGTATTTTGCAGATTCTGTGAAATAAAAGACTCTTTGCCAATTTCTTGTGCAAGTTTAGAATTTGTTTTCTCAGATCTGCTAAGTTATTTATGACTTGCCCAAATGTTTTCTGGCTTCCAGAATTCTATTGCTCACTGATTATCCAATTCCAGTTATTTTTTATATCAATTCCATTTTCCTCTGACCACTGTTTTCTTAGCTCTGTAGACATTATTTTACTATTTTTCAGGTATTAACAGGTTTTGTCAAAGTTATTCTCAAACTATTTTGAATGTAACATGATAATAATTTCTTGCAATTTGATTATAAGCCTCTTAAAGTCTCCTCTTTTTCTTTCTTTGATCATTTCCCCAGTGTCTCATACACTTCACATATCTAGGACTTGATGCCTCCAGGTAACTATTATTTCTAAGCAACACATTCAGTGTATCATCACAAGCTATTCTCAATATTTGTGTAACATCACATCAGCTTTTTTTCTGATCACTAAATATTACAATCTTCAGACAACTGGATGTTTATTAAATGATAAATATGATGATGATAAGAGAAGAGAGGAAGATAGTGATAGATAGATGATAGATACATACATAGATATATATGGACCATTAAAGATGTCTCAGTTTTCTAAATGGGTGTTTCCCTAAATGTTCCATTTAGCTCCACTGCCGTGATATATATGAATAGATGTTCATGAACAAAGGATTCTTGGTCAAATTAATGTGGCAAATACTGGATTAGGCAAATTTAAATAGGTTTCTTTACTGTAGCATTTCTCAGAGCCATTAATGTGCTTTCATGCATAATATGACATTTTTCAAACATTCTGTCCCTAAAATTCTTCTTTTGTTTACAGGATAGTTTTTCATGTCTTTTGGGACTTACTTTACATGAAATGAACTTTACAATAGTGTTTACTCATTCTTTCAGTATTCTTGTTTGCTTGTTTGGGGTTGTTGCTATCACTCATATTTTAAAAATATGTCCCCAAGTCAGGACAATTATGTGAAATATTAAATGGAATAGTTCTTAAACAGCAAAAGCAAGACCCAGCCCCTGTTTTACACCAACATGCTTTCTAGTTAAGGTCAGGACTCAGAATAAAATCACAGGGCATTAAGTAATGATTGCGTAGTTCTCATTGTTGGATCTTGGGTGAAATTAAGTGAAAATGGTGCCAGGGAGGGTCCAGTGGGTGAGGCTGTTATGGGGAGAGTCTCAAAGAATGCTAAGATCAAGAGGAGGATGTATGGCAGAGGGGCACACTGGAATTGTAGGCTTTTTCCCTAAGAGGCTCATCTCAACACTGCTGAGAAGTGAGATGCAGAAGCCAAGAAAACCTGAGGTATGAGCAGTTAGAAAGCAAGGCTGGACAGAATGAGAGAGTTCAGGATATAGACTGTAATTCATATAAGAAACTCTCAGAGTCACACTATTATTGGGTTCTCACTAGGAAACCTGGGATGGGTTGACAGGTTTAAAGGGGTAGGACTGAATCAAGTAATTACTAACAAAACGTAAATTTGAAGTAGTTTTATTCCCATAGGATAGAAGAGGAATTCAGATCCTGAAATGCTAAATTATTTGCCAAAGGAAAACAACACGTGAGATGCAGACCTGCTGAGAGAATAGTTCCTGGACTCTTGGTTCAACATCCAGGTGACTCTATCACCTGGCTTTCCATCCATGGTTCTTTGGCATCTATTGGGTTATAGAACTCAAATTTATTGAGATCCTCATCCTAAGAACCACTATCTCCTGTTAAGCTGCAGATGGGTTACAGTCAAGGACCGAAATCTTCTACCTGAAGTCCATGGTAATATAGACACATGACACTGGTCAACAGAAAAGCAGCCTATCTGGGAAGTCTGACATCACTTATACATGACAGAGACCCATTTAGTATGCAGCATAAAAACAAACACATTCTCCCTGTGTTACCTGCTGTTCAGAGCAGGGCAGCCAGACCATGCGACGACATGGTGCCCTGTTGGAAAGTGGCAGAGATCCTGATGCAATGAGGCCTGGGGCAATCATCCTGGTGGCGTACATGGCTGGGCAATTCTGCTTTCATAACACTGGTAGCTAGACAACATTAGCTCCAGAGGGCTGACCTCCCCATTCTGAGTGCTCCCTATCACTTAGTTGCCCAGACCTTGGAATCTTGGTTAACAGGCAGGCCTTTGGGACATGGGTCCCATGCACTCCCAAAGACCAGCCATGACTTTATCTTCTCTGGGTATCTGAGTCACCTCCAAACACCTCATCCCAGAAGGTCATTTTGCTTCATCCTGTTGGTGCGTCTTACCCACAGTGCTTCTGTTCTTTCGATCTGATCCTCCAACTCTATCCCCTTCATTCCATTACCCACCCACAACCTCACTTTCATACTTCCGGTCAGCACTCTCCACCTTTTAATCATTACTTTGACAAAGCAGACTTGAAAGGAAGTTTATTGATCACTTTTGGCAAAGCACCTTGAAACATTTCTGCTGTTTTCAAGAGATGGAAAGGAAGCAGCAGGCTGACTTAACATGTCCAACTGTGGCAGTTAATTAGAAAGGACTTCTTTCTCCCTCTGATCACTTGTTCTGGAGGTTCACACCATTCCCATCCCACCCCTGCCCCTCTTTTAAACAAAATGTAAAAGCAGTATAGCAACCCAAACTCTGAAGAATTTTTAAACAAAAGTACAAAGTGAACACCCTAGGTTTTTTCTTTCAAAAATTTCCATCTCTCTTAATCCTCATATCTCATATTTTATATAAGAATATCCGTAGTGTAAGAATAATTTCACATTCTTTTTAATATTCTATTTCAGAATCTTTCTCCATACATGCTTTTTCTCAAGGTTGATGCCTACTTGATATTCTATGAAGTGAATGGCCCAATCACATTATTTCTAGAGGAAAGAGTCAATTTATTTTATGGGCCCCATTCCATTAACTACCCCTGTGCTGGATGCCCATAGACACTATAGCATATTATCATCAAGTTGGAGTTTCAAAATGAAGATATAAAAAGGAAAACAAGCTAGATAAGAGGACAAGCATCAGAGGTCAAGAATCATAAGTCAAAACCTGGAACTAAGACTTTGAGGCTGGGTTTATGGAGTCAGAGGTTGGGACTAATTAGCGGAAGGAGAAGGGGAAGCCTGAGAGCCAGGAAGTCAGTAAGACACAAGGCCTGGAGGGTCTAAACAGAGGGGCCTGGAGTGCCCCAGGGATAGAGCTGAGCAATATCCTTTCTTATGGGTGCTTGCTGTCTCTTCTCCTATTCATCCTTGTTGCTGTGTTTGGTGCTACTTGTGCCTCAGACACACTTTGCTGACAAAGGTGCATATGGTCAAAACTATGGTTTTTCCAATAGTCATGTATGGATGTGAGAGTTGGACATAAAGAAGGCTGAGCACCAAAAAATCGACGCTTTCAAACTGTGGTGTTGGAGAAGCCTCTTGAGAGTCCCTTGGACAGCAAGGAGATCCAGTCAATCCTAAAGGAGATCAACCCTGAATATTCATTGGAATGACTGATGCTGAAGCTCCAATATTTTGGCCACCTGATGTGAAGAGCTGACTCACTGGAAAAGACCCTGGTTCTGGGAAAGATTGAGGGCAGGAGGAGAAAAGGCGACAGAAGACGAAATGGTTGGATGGCATCATCGACTCGACGGACATGAGTTTGAGTAAACTCCAGGAGATAGTGAAGAACAGGGAAGCCTGGTGTGCTGCAGTTCATGGGGTTGCAAAGAGTCAGATGTGACTTAGTGACTGAACAACAACTTGTGGCTGAGGTAACTTTGCGTATACTCACTCCGTCCCAACTAAATCATGGACCAGAGAACTGGAATGACAAGGATGTGCCTGGAATAACAAGTTCATGTCCAGTCCATGATGGGTCCTAGAGGCTCTACCCTACTCATGGGGACTCCTGGAGAGGGAGACGAGGGAGCCATCATCAGGCTGGGCTGGGCAGGCGCTCAATTCAATGCCTGACCTGTGAAAACCGCCTGGGCCAATCTGATTTCTCTGTAAGGAATTTTACCATATGAAGATGGGAGAGGCTGTTGCCAGTTAGTTAGGCTTGAGTGTAAAAGAATAGCCACGGAGTAGACGACCTGTCAGCCATGATGTAGGATGTCGAAGGAAGTTAAGAGAAAATCACAAATAAACACAGTGGAAGTAAAAAGTAGGGCAAGAGTCCTCAGGAAAGTAGAGCTGACAGAGAGAAAAAGCCGTTCCCCAAAGACAGCCAAGTTTGTGACTTTGCTTTACCCACTTCTTCAACTTTTCCTGGGTTAGCATACACATATATCTTTTCATTTCATCTCTTCTTTTTCCCTCCCAGGGGACCAAGCAAATCTGTTTCTTCCAACTAAAAGATTATTGTATCAAAGATTCCAACAATAAAGTCTCAATAAAGAAGAAATTCCTCAGAGAGCCCCCTAGGAGGCTGCCTTGAAGTCACATCTCCAACATGTAGGAAATTTGGCAAGAAAAACCAGAAGGGCTTGCTGCCTACCTTTATAGGCAGACAATTAAACCAATTAAAGACAGAGGGACAGTATGCTTTTTGCCTTCAAGGTCAGGCCTTGACTCACTAGAACCTTGGCAGAGTCTTGCAGTCTGGAGGGAGTAAGAAATCATCCCTGTTGATGACAGACTTCTGAGCAGATGGTTAGTAAATCAAGGTTCTGATGTGAAATGTTGGTGCTTTTTAGCCCAGGAAGATGCAGGTGAAATATTACCAAAGTAATCACATAGAGTAGACTCCAGGAAGCCCCTGGTCACTGTCCTTGCAGACAAGGACCATTCAATGTGAGATGAGATACTAATTGCAATTAGCAGAACCGTAAAAACGATTTAGAGCCCCAAGGCCAGTGGGATTTATAGGGTGTTATAATTAAGGAGACACCATTTATATTTACAAAAGTGTTTAAACAAGAGAGCCCTTATTTTGTGTGAACAGACTATGTAACTGGGGTGTGCATTACAGAGATACCCTACCTTAGAATGAGTATTATTAGATTTATATTAATTAAATCCCAATTACAATGGTAGGATCAATGTATCCACAATAATTATCATGCAGATAGAAAGAGCACAGGGTTGAAAAAGCTGTGTCCAAACCCCAAGTCTCTGAATGTTGACAGTGGGGTATGAGTCAATCAATTTCCATTTTTTTATTTATCAAATAGGACTAATAATTCCTCTTCTTTAGGGCGGCCTACTCCTTCCTAGTTGGTCTTCCCTTAACGGAGAATTAAGCAAGAAGGTCCTGGCTAAGTTTTGCTTGGAGAGAAGCCCCAGGGGAAAGGACCCACAGTCTAGAGGACCCTAGACCCTTAGAGACAGTGTCTGCGGTGACTCTGGCCTTTGGTCCATAGACAATCACCTTCGAGGTCCTGTGGTCTAGAGATGGTTCACAAAACCCAGTGCCCTTTAGGCAAAGACTGCAGCTGGTCATTGTATGGCATTGCTTAGAAACTGTCATACTTTGAGATTCCTATGTGGGTCATCCTAACATACATGATTTCATCCCATCCGCACAGCAAACTGCCAAAGGGTGTGTGTGTGATTATTTCTATTTAACAGATGAAGAAACTGGAGTTCTGAAATGTGAAATCATTGTCTGAGATCACACAGCACACCAGCAGTAGGGTGAGGATCTGAACCACTCTTCAGATCCCTGTGTGCACATGCTTCCCATAATCCCATAGAAATCCTGCCAAGTGGGCCGGCGGCATGGCACCTCTCCATCCGCTAATGCAGGCTGCCCGGACTGCCGTCCTCACAGTTTGTCCTAGTTCAATGCTTCTCAAACATTAAAATGCATCACCTGGGACGGTTGTTAAATTGCAGACGCGGATTCAGTAGGTCTGGAGGAGGCCTGAATACAAGTGTCCAGGTGGGGCTGATGTTGCTGACTTGCTGAGCACACTTTGGGTAGCAAAGTCCTAGCTGACCCCCAGTGCTTCCAAATTATTCCCTGGGTTCTGAACAGGACCTCTTTTCAAAGCTCAGTACCTTCTCTTCCCTCACTAAGTGGTCAGTGGACAGATCTGTGAAGCAGTCTCAAGTAGTTCTTAATGAAATTAAAACCAGACTGACATCCCTAATACTCTCCAGCTGTTATCCAGTATGTGCCATTAGGGTAATTGTGCGGGAGAATGGGAGGGTAGACACTAATACAATAATCTAACCAGGGTCCATTTAAAGCTACAGGCGACGGCTTGATAGTAAGGTAAGGGAATTTAAGATGCGACCCTGGAGTGTGGGCAGCACCACCAGCAGCAGCAATAATGGTAATGGCAGCAGAATCACTAACGGAAGATCCTTTACATTTTAAATTGTATATATATTAAATTGTGTATGGATAATTCTTATAATAGTTCAGCAAGATGAACTGCAGCCCACCAGGCTCCTCTGTCCATGGGATTCTCCAGGCAAGAATACTGGAGTGGGTTGCCATTCCCTGCTCCAGGGGATCTTCCCAATCCAAGGATCAAACCCAGGTCTCCCACATTGCAGGCAGATTCTTTACCATCTGAGCCACCAGGGAAGCCCTCAGCAAGATAGAAATTATTATTAATTTTCATTTATTCATATTTTATTTTCATCAGTAATCTGAAAAAAATGTTTAAGAACATTTAACATAGGACAAGAAAACACAAGTTTAAATGGAGGGGAGGGGCAAGAAGAAAATTCTGGGTGCAGGCAAGGGAGACCAGGAAGGAGGCTGTCAACCAGCACATGAGGAATGTACACCTGCTCAGAGGGAGCCACTTTCCAGGAGCCACCGAGAAAAGGGGGATCTGGTCAGCTGAACAATTCACAGTGATCATGCAATTTTTTAAAAGATTTTTTTTTTTTTTTGATGTGGACCATTTTCAAAGTCTTTACTGAATTTGTTACAATGTTGTTTCTGCCTTATGTTTTGGTTTTTTGGCCATGAGGCATGTGGTGTCTTAGTTCCCTGACCAGGGATTGAACTTGCACACCCTGCATTGAAAGGTGAAGTCTTAACCACTGGACAGCCAGGGAAGTCCCAGTAATTATGTGATTTAAAAAAAATCCAAAGAAAGCAAATTTATCTTCATACTCAGATCATATGAGGGTATCACCTGTGGCCCTTCCTAGAGGGGATATGGTGTACCATAAGAAATGACTTTCTCAACAGTTACTCACAATAGACCCTAGGATAGCTTCCATGGGGTTATGTTAACAGTGATCCCCAGTGGAGGCTAATCAAAACCAAGACCACAATCAGTGGAGACCCAAATAAGTTAATGGAAAACTAGGCACAATTGTTTAACAAGAACACAATCCAAATAAAAGTCATCTCATCCCTGCTCTGAGGTGAATAAACTTCAGGCAATATTCTGAGAAAGAACAGGATTCTTCTCCAAAAGTGCTCCTTTGAATGACTGTGGTCTTATCAAAACCAAGCATAATTCAGAAATGTAGTCCTTCAGGGACAAATGAAATGTTGTCCAGTAGCTAGCAGTTGGTTGCTGCCGCGCTGTGTATGCTCAGCTGTGTCCGACTCTCTGCAGCCCCATAGACTGTAGCCCACCTGGCTCCTCTGTCCATGGGATTCTCCAGGCAAGAATACTGGAGTGGGTTGATGCTCTTGTTTAATTCAAAAGTATATCTAAGATAACTTGGAGAAAGGGAAGATTATGTGTCCTTCAAGAAACCTCTCTCTCCATTGTCATCCCTTAGTGCCATTTTCCTAAGCTCAACTTAGAAGATGCTAAGTGGCAGTGAGTCAGAGATTGTTCAAATAGCAGGCAGCTCTGGTTGAAAGATAGCTTGGAGAAGTGGAAAATTATGTGTACTTCAAGAAACTTCTCTCTCCACTGTCTTCCCTCAATGCCATTTTCCTAAGCTCAACTTGGAAGATGCTAAGTGGCAGTGAATCAGAGATATTGAAATAGCGGGCAGCTCTGTTTGAGTAGAGACCCAAATGAGTTAATGGAAAACTAGGCAAAGTTGTTTAACAAGAACACAATCCAAATAAAAGTCATCTCAGCCCTGCTTGAGGTGAATAAACTTCAGGCAATATTCTGAGAAAGAACAAGATTCTTCTCCAAAAGTGCTCCTTTGAATGATTGTGGTCTTAAGTAATACTTCATATAACGAGGATGAAATGGTTGAAGCCTGAAAAATATTTGAGACCATTGGAACTGATCTTCACTTGGCTAAAGGAGAATCTCAACAAAACATTTATAGAATACTTATAATTCTAGAAAAATTATTTGTGAAACCTGTTTGTCTATTCATCCATCAATTTATTTACTTAGCCAATGCATTTTTGGGGCACCTGTCATATACTAGGCATACTCTTGGGAACAAAACTCAGGATCACTCATAGCAGCATTAGTTACAACTGTCAAGATTTGAAAGCAACCTGAGTGTCCCAAGGATGAATGGATAGAGGATGTGGTAGATATATACAATGGAATACTAATCGGCTATCAAAAAATATTTTGTCATTTGCAGCAACATGGATGGACTTGAAGGACATAATGTTAAGTAAAATAAACCAGAAAAAGACAAATGCAGTGTGATATCACTTATATGTGAAATCTAAAAAATACAACAACCAAGTGAATAGAACAAAAAAGAAGCAGACTCACAGATACAGAGAACAAACTGGTGGGTACCACCAGGAGGGAAAGGCAATATAGGGGTGGGAAAGGAGGAGATATAAACTACCGAGGCTTAGGCTCAAAGATGTATTGTACAACATGAGGAAAAAGCCAATATTTTGCAATAACTGAAAATGGAAAGTAACCTTTAAAATTGTATATAATTTTTTTAATTAAAGGAAAAAACACAAAATCACTGCCCAAATAAAGGTGAAAGACTAACAATCTCATAACCACTTTATCATACAAGAAGACATAATGCTCAAGATATCAATATTCTCCATTTTTCAACCATTGAATATAAATTTAATGTCTTCCGTCTATTGGGCAACAGAGAGGGGATGTGATGATAAACGACACAAATAAATACATAAGTATAAAAGGTGCTAGCTAAGTCCCAAGAGAAAACTAATGGACTGTGTCTATGACAGAGAATAACGGTGGTGGGCTGGGGATGGTCTGCAAAGAGTTGGTCAGAGAGGGTGTCTCCAAGGAAGTGGTTGTTCAAATGAAACCTATAGAATGTGAAGCTCTAAATATGAATGTATCTGGGGAAGAGCTTCCTGAGAACAAAACCCCTGAAACTGGAGGAAGCATGCTAGTGAGAGGAACAGGCAAAAAGCAACTAAATGGTCACATCTTACGGGATTAGTATTTACCACTCAGTTATCACTGGAAATGTCAACCAAAATAACTGATTTCAGAGTAATTGATCCATAGCTTTTTCTCTTTGCAATAAGTATTTAGCAAGACTGGTTGGACATTCCTCATTTGATGTAATAAAACCCTCACACTTATATATGGGATGATGTATGATGTTCTCTTCTCTATGGTGGGACACATACATTCTACTCACTCCAAATCAGATCTCTAAGAAACACATTAGAAATCAAGAATATTTCACAAGGTCAGGAAGATTACCCTGCTCCCCTGAAGCCTTACAGCCCTGTAAGTGGTGGCCCCAGGATCGGAGACACTAGCTTTCTGATAGCCTAGGTCTTGGCTGCTACAGTACATACGGCATTCTAATTGGAGGAGACCTGGGAATCAACTTTAGGTCAGCCCTCATTTAAATAAATTCTTTCTCTCAGGGCTCTGAAGACAGATACGGGAACTCAGATGTTGGCACTTTCAGCTCTGCCCTGGACACCAGCCTGAAGGAAAGTCTGATAGATTCTCTTGACAAGCATGCAACCCTATTCTTCCAATTACCATTCCAGCAAGATTATTACATTGTGTCCTGATATTCAAATGTCTACTTTCTCTTGAGACTCCAAGGCCCCAGGGGCAAAGCCGTCCCATCTACCAATCCCCATTTTTCCATGAGGTCAGCCTTTTTCCTCTGTCCATCAGTCTAGATTCTAGCATTCTCTCACTATTACCTTTTCCTTGCAAAAACTTGTGCTCTTCCCTTCCTCTACCTTATTCATCAGACCAGACCCCAGCAATGAGTAAGCTCTACTTTCTCCTTGTCCTAACTTGTACCTGAGCTCCTGAATGTGTATAGAAAAAACGCAAGGGAGCTATAGAACCACTTTAAATTCATGAGCTCCAGCTTCAAATGGGCACTCAAAACTGCCCAGCAGGTCTTGTATTTTTCTCTTGTTGACTTACTTCCCTATTTCCTAAGAATACAACTTTATACCTTCTTTTTCTCTCCTGAAACTTCCTATCTTCCTTGCTCTATCTCAGATGATGACTTCTCATTTCATGGATAAAATTGAAAAATCATCTTCACTTTACCAAACCTGCAATCTTCAGTGGGGCCCATTTTCTCCTTCTTTGCTCTGGTTAAAATGGAAAAAAATGCCCATCAGCCTATCAAAGTCCAATTCCTTCTACATGCACCTGGGCTCTCATCCCCTCAAATACCGTCCTCCTTTGGTTGCTCCCTCTTTCTACATTATCAGTTCCTCTCTTACTGGGTCAGACCCACCACTAAACGAGCATGCTCTATTATTGCCTGAATTTATTGAAAACAAAACAAAAAGCGTCTACTGACTCTCTTTCTCTATACTATTTCTTGAGTTCACAGCCTAAGACAAATAGAGTTGTCTGTACATTGACCTCAGCTTTCCTGGTGGCTCGGTGATAAAGAATCCACCTGGCAATGCAGGAAATGTTGGGAAGATCCCCTGGAGAAGGAAATGGCAACCCACTCCAGTATTTTTGCCTGGGAAATCCCATGGACAGAGGAGCCTGGTGGACTATAGTCTATGGGGTCGCAAAGAGTCAAACACAACTAAGGGATTAAACAAAAACAACAACAACACACGTTGGCTTCACACTAACTTTTCCCACTTTATTCTGGCTTTGCCCCCTTCCACCTGGCCAATAATTTCAGCTGGAAATGAGCATACCCAATTTTCAAATGGATGGCTTCCAAGTCTCATCTTGTTCAACTTCTCCTTGAAGGTGGTAGCCAACCACCTTCCCCTTACACTCTCTCTTCTGGCTCTCGTGACACCCACTCCTCCTTTTATCTGGCCTCTGCCTCAGAATGTTCTCAGGTCTCAGTCTTAGCTGCTTTTCCTTTTCCCTAAACTAACTTATCCAGCCCATGTGCTTTTGTTTACTTTCTTTTAAAATGGTTTTCATTTTTTATCTAAGAAGTAAACACACAGAATCAATAGTCTTTTAGGAGTGATTTGGCTTTTTAATAACCTTTTTCAAAAAGCAGACACATCAGATTTCCGTATTCTTTTCGGGAGTTTTCACACCCATAACCGTCTGTCCTGCATTAATCAATCCTTGTTTTCCTGAACAGGTGACATCTCATGACTCCTCTTCATCACTTTCCTGTGTTAAGTGAAATCCTTCCTGTATCACTTTCTCTTTCCTGGTTTACAATTGTATTTTCCTAAAGGACATTCTTTAATAGCTTTTAAAGAAAGAATATATCTATTTGAATTCTTACAATTATGAAAATATATGTATTTTCTTATATTTCAATATATGTATCCTTTTGGGTAAAAGTTTAGCTAGGAATATAATTCTATGTTAAAAATTATGATCAATCAGAATTTTGAAGCAATGTTCATTTTATTCTAATTTTCAGTGTTGCTATTAAAAAGTCCAATTAATTATCCTGGTTCCTTTTACTTTGTGTGTGTTTTATTTTTGTCTACCTTTGGGTTTTCTACCCCTGCGTTCTAAAATTCACAATGGAAAATTCCATGCTGTAGGCCTTTTCCTGTTCATTGTGCTGGGCACTAACTCAACAATATATTTTAAATGGGAGAAATGTGTCTTGTAATTTGGTGAATTTTTATTGAATCAAATTAGTTGAATGGTGGGCTTCTTGTAGCAATTTTCTAATTATATCCTCTTTTCTTGGGCTGATTATCGACCTTTCTCATTGTTTTTTCTTTATGATCTATGGGATTGCCCCTAAATATGTTTCTTTCAATATTTTTATTGATTTAAAAAATTTGATTGTCAGGTTACAATCCTTAAGAATTTACACTTAATCTTTTGTCCCTTTTTTCATAGCATCCTGTACTTGTTTTATGGATATCATAACACATTCAAAGAATATTAATTATCATTTGATTTTGAGAGTTCTCCTCCGCCTTATCCCTTTTTTGGATTCTTCTAGTCTATTCTTTCATTTTGGAAATGTTCCTAAGATGTCTGCTCTTATTTGTTTATTTGTATACAAGAGAGAGTTAATAAAGGCTATTTGCAAGCAGGGAGCTTGGTGGGGTTTGTCAAATGGTGTAACTTATTGCAGTTTGCACCAGGCACATGTGCGTGCTCAGTCGTGTCCGACTCTTCGCAACCCCATGGATTGTACCTCTCCAGGCTCCTCTGTCCATGGGGTTCTCCAGGCAAGAGTACTGGAGTGGGTTGCCAGACTCATGTTTATTCTATTCCTGAAACTTGTGCATAGCTTTTCCATGTCAGGGATCTGAACATCAGGATCTATCTGGAATGCATCTTTTACTAAACATACATACACACACACTACCACACTACTGCCTGGAGCCTTCTTACCTCTTAGATCTTTGCTTATACATCATCTCTTTAGAGGGGCTTTTTCTGATCATTTCTGTCTAAATAAAATAGCTCTCTATTATTCTTTCCATGTTTCTTTCCTCTGTAATATGTCCCACAGTTTATGTCATTGATTATGTAATTGAACGCTTGTCTGTTTCATATTGTCTAATAACAAGCTTTATGTGGGAAAGTACCATTTCTATCTCTATTTGTGTTCAATGTTCTAGTCTCAGGACTTAGCACTGAAATATAGCATGGTCAATACATATTATTCACTTAATCAATGAATGGATGGGTGGATGAATAGAAATTCTAGGGTTTTGGTCAATCTCTGGTGTAAGTAGCTCTGTAACCTTGGGCAAGTCATTTAACCTCCAAAAACTTTGATTTATTTAGCATCTTAAGACTTAGAATAATAGTGTTGGCATAATGAAATAATTGATGTCAAAGTGCTTAGTTAAAAGGTCTATATTAGTATGAGCAATTATAAAGACTGAATGTGGCTTACTCTTTTTTTCTTATTTTTTCCTTCACTTCATATTGAAACTTCAATTTAACACTTCAGGGATCATACCTTGATAGCACCTTCTAAGTGATGTTGTTATTAAGAGTTTTTTTAGAACCAAATTAACTAAACTCATAGATGTGATTCAAATCAGATGTGCCTTATTCAGACTCCTGAGCAAATAATGTCATAACAAAATTCCAGTTTCTGGTTCTAGTTTAATGATGGGAATGAATGAGCAATATCTCAACTCATGATCTACTTTCAAGTACAAGGAAGGACAAGATAAAAGAAATTCCAGTTCAGGAATGAGAATTAAATCATTCCTCTATTTTTGAACTATAATATTTGCCCCAAACTAACCAAAATAATCAACTATTCAAGTAAATGTGTGGGAAAACTAGAATGCTTGTTAATTGCTGATAGAAATGCAAATTGATATAATCCTTCTAGAAAGCAGTTTAAAAATACATGTAACATGCCTTAAAGGTGTTTATGTATTTTGGTACCATAACTGTTCTTCTGAGAAATTATTCTAAGGGAAAAGTCCCAAATTTAGGGACTTTTTTCATTTCTGATAACAGCACAGGTTGTGCTGATGCTTCTGGTCCAAATGTCCATACTTGGAGAACCTCTGTTCTAGACCTTATCCATCCAGTATTTTAGCTCTTTATTGGAGTTAAGTTTCCCCAGACCTCTTATCCTCCTACTCCTGTTCACTGCTAAACTAATCTGAGATGCTAATCTGACTTAATAAATCATGAGATGATAGTAATAAATAATGGGAGGTATCTGCCAAGCATATCTGCCAGGCATTTACACACATACAAACTGCTTGCTTTTTCATATGAAACACATTGTCAGGGTAGATCTCACCCCATTCAGGGCTGTGATTCTTATGTCAGGAGTCTGGTTATGCTTTTCACTTTGGGGAGAATGGTGTCAACTTTCCCCATATCTGGAGTCTCCTTCCAGTGTTTTAGATTCTTCCTCTTCCTGCCCCAGCTCTGGAAGTCCTCAGGATAGTGTTTCAGTAAGGGGGTGAATAAAAATAAATCAATGTCTTCCCACTTGATGACTTAAGGGTACACAAAGTGACCAAGAGGAGTCCTCCAGTGGGAACAACTGGGCTAATGCATCATCAGAGGAAGCTCCGATCTGTATGCCTCTCTCCCATGAGACTTTTGGGAGTGGCTTTCTGCCATACTTGTCTCTTCTAGATTCTCTCTCCCTTGAAACTCCTTCTTGGTTTTTCACAAGCAGTAGTTCTTTGAGCTGGTGCCATTTTCTTGGACAGCCCTTGTCTCTCTGGGTGTACCAGAATTTCTGATCACATCCCTGGCTTCACGCTTGCTATTCTTTCTTGTTGTTGTTTTGGGATTCTAAGCTTTTACTCTCTTGACGTTCTCATGTCTCTGTTCAACAAATATTGCTAAAGCATGTGTTTTTTTTTTTTTCCCCTCCAATTTCTCTTCTTTCTCAGGTATGTTTGTACCTGACACCTCCAAGCTACTTTCTGTGTCTTCATGGTATAAGTTTTCAATCACTGAACATATGTGTGTTGAATGGCTCTTACATGTCAGATACTGTGGTAAGTACTGGAAATGCAGACATCTTCAACATGCAACATTTTCCCTAAAAAAAAGTCTCGTATTTCACTGAAATCCTGAGTATGCCAATACTTAAAATCTTACCATTGAAAAGACTGTTGTTGTTGCTTTTTTTTTAAGTGATCAAATCAGATGCTGAATAATTGCATTAATCATTTCTGACTCAAGGTCAGTCCTACCCATAAACAAAGTGGTAATGCCTGGGGTAGCTTGATTTTAGGGGTCTCCTCTCCAAAGTTGCACAAATTCTCCCATTCTTTGCCACCTTGGATATGGGATAATAATGTAGATGTGAGTGCCTATATTCAGATTCTGTTTTTCATTGCTGTTATCTAAACAAATAGGATATAGGTCAAGTGAAGGTGAATTTGGGTTCATGAAACATGGCTCAAAGGCCAGGAATAATGAGAGTTCTTAAAGATTCCTACTCATCCAGGAATTATCTTGGGAGTGCTGAATGTCTGGCAGGAGATGGGAATGAGGATACAAAGTTGCAAAACTCTAAAGTTGAACTTTACTTATGTAAATTGTGACAAGACTTTTTTCTTTAATGGTATAAGATTAATCTTATTTACCAGGCCCAACAGCATATATTGTTTCTCTCTTTAGCTGGGAACTTTTCACTCAGTATTTCAAGGGACCATTTCAAAATCTTAGTGTAGTTCTAGATGAAAAATCTTCAAACCAAGAGCTAAGACTTGCTGGGTAGAACAGAGTATCAGTGGAGAGGTTGGCAATTGAATTTACAATTACCAACAATCAAGAATATCTATCAGTACCATTTTTCCAGATTCCTCAGAGACACAGACATAAAGAACAGACTATGAACACAGCGAGGGAAGGAGAGGGTGGGATGAAATGAGAGAGTGGCGATGACATATATACACTACCATGTGTAAAATGGATATCTAGTGGGAAGCTGCTATATAGCCCAGGGAGCTCAGCTCAGTGCTCTCTGACAGCCTGGAGAGGTGGAGTGAGGGGTTGGGAGGAGGTTCTGGAGGGAATGAACATATGTGTATTTTTGGCTGATTCATGTTGTTGTATGGCAGAAACCAACACAACATTCTAAAGTAATTATCCTCAATACAAAATTAAAAAACAAACAACAACATAAAAAGAGTATCTTTCTAAAAGCAATGGCCAAAGATTCAAACCATAAAAAATAGTCATTGCCAGATTCCAGTGTGTAAAACTTAATATTTTAGGTGCTCAATATAAAGACAATTTTAAATGCAAACAGCACGTTGGATTTTGTGTTTTGCAAAATTTATGGCAAAAGTGCATAACACATATTTAATAATAAATACAGGGATCATGCAAATCAGGAAGGAACACCCAACACTCTAATATTAAAAAGGTTTATTAGTTAGGACAAAGCTCAGAGTTGCAACTGGGAATCTCAGTGGCTTATTACAATAGAAATTCCTTCTCCCCCTCACAAAGTCTAACATAAGTATGTGTTCCTCAGTGGAGAGAAGTATTTTTCCCTGTAAAAACTGAGGGCCCAAACTTTTTCCATTCGTGAAACCATCATTTTTAATATGTGGCTTCCAATATGATTGTATCTACTGCAAAAATCAGTGGAAAAGGAAAAGTCTAGAGCATGCATGTATAAGATGTTTTTACAGGCCTGACCTAGAAGAGGTACACGTCATACTCACTTATATTCTTTTGGCTAGAACTGAGCCACACTCCCATGAGAATACTTAAGTTCAAGGGGAGAGGAAAATATTGTCTAAACTGTGTATCTAGGAAGAAGAGGAAATGGTGGTTGAACAGCTATCTTATCTCTGCCACAGCCAAACCCCTCCCTTATGGGAGCCAGATGTTGTTTATATACATATCCACTTATACATACACATGAAAAGTATATTAGTCTCAGTTTAAGCTGTGAACCTAAGATGATAGATGTGGGAGTGCCATGGAGGATCTGCAAAGAAGGTGTTCACAGAACAGTCTTGCAATACAACCTGTCATCCACCTCAAGAGTATAAGAAGAACCTGAAGTTATAGATGCAAAGAGGAGTTAGTTAGAGAGGAAGAGAGTTACTGGTGTTTTACAAGGCTCATCTCTCTCTCTGTCTCTCTCCCCCTTTTTCAGCCCAAGGAAGAGATTTCAATGAGATGGTTTAGAGAACCTAATATATGTCCTCTGGAGTGTGTCACTTATGCCTAAGAAGTCTGGAGAAATAGAAGCTGGAGTAAGTAGCTGGCGGAATTGGACTAGGGGCTGTGGTTTCACTTCTGGCCTGGGTAGAAGCTCTATTTTTTGTGGGCCAGATTGGAGGGCTGCATGGCAGAGAGAGTTGGTGAGTTACTGCCTGAGATCCTGTCCAAGAGGGGCCACCCGGAGGGACCCAGGAACCTCAGCAAAGCAAGCTGGAGATGTACTGCTAGATCTTAGAGGCTCAGAAAGGCATTTTATTTATTTATTTATTTATATACATATATCTCCTCCCTCTTGGGCCTCCCTCCCACACCCTATTCCACACCTCTAGATCATCAGAAAGCACGGAGCTGAGTTTCCTGGGTTATACAGCAGCTTCCCGCTAAGTATTTTACACATGGTAGTGGACACATGCCAATGCTGCTCTCCCAGTGGGTCCCACCTCTCCTTCCCCCCGTGTCCACATGCCCATTCTCTACATCTGTGTCTCTCTTCCTGCCCTGCAAACAGGTTCATCTGTACCATTTTTCTAGATTCTATATATATACATTGCTGCTGCTGCTGCTAAGTCACTTCAGTTGTGCCCGACTCTGTGCGACCCCATAGACGGAAGCCCACCAGGCTCCTCTGACCCTGGGATTCTCCAGGCGAGAACACTGGAGTGGGTTGCCATTTTCTTCTCCAATGCATGAAAGTGAAAAGTGAAAGTGAAGTCGCTCAGCCGTGTCTGACCCTCAGCAACCCCATGGACCCCATGCAGCCTTCCAGGCTCCTCCGTCCATGGGATTTTCCAGGCAAGAGTACTGGAGTGGGATGCCATTGCCTTCTCCTATATATGCATTAATATACGATATTTGCTTTTCTCTTTCTGACTTCAGAAATGCCTTTTAATTGATCAGCCAAGAGAAAGGCATCAACTACTGTCCATGGAACGACAAGTGAGTACTTTCCAACATTAGGGTGGGGGAGGGGATCTCCAAGCAAAACACCCCTCCGCATTAAAAACAAAAAGACCCCATAGGAATGCTCTGAGAGAAAGAAGGTGTCTAAATACTAAAGACAACCAGATAGTACTAAGCATACAGACAAGTAAGAATTCTGCTACGTCCTTTCCTCTTCTCCCTGCTCAGGCTTCAGCTCTGTAGAATCAGAAACCCAGCGAGCAAGTCACAGAGGTCAAAGCACTGGGAAAGGAAAGATGAACCAGTTCTCCTTTCCCACAGCAGACGCAGACCTACACCGGGCAAACTAGAGGGCGGCGCGGGGGCTGGGGGCTTGCCGTTAGGACTGAAGTTTCCTGCTCTGGGCTGGATGTTATACTGAACTAAACCACTTTATGACCAAAAGTGACTGGACGGGGACATTCCCTGGTGGTCCAGTGGTTAAGAATCTACCTTCTAATGTAGGCAAAGTGGGTTCAATCCCAGGTTGGGAAATTAGGATCCCATGTGTCAAGGAGCAACTAAACCCGAGAGATACAACTGAGGCCTGACACAGCCAAAAATAAAATAAATAAACTTTTTTTTTTTTTTTTCAGTGACTGGTGGACTTTTCATTATCTGAATTGAACGTGGTTTTCATTCGAGTGGGAGGATGAATGAGTTTAAATGTACAGTGTGAGACTGAATCATTTCAATGTGATCGTTTCAACCACATGTGTAAATATTTCTGAAAAGATAAAGAAAACATACTAAGAAGTGGAATCTCTGAATGGTGTAATTAGGGCCAAATAAGTTTCCTTGCTGTGTTTGTGTATGTTTCTAAGTCTTTCAAGATTCCCACAGGACACATTGTGCTTAGGAATCAGGATGGCGGACATACCGTACAGGGTATAGTAAATGGTACATAACTGTAGCAGATTTTGCCAACTTCTCTCTTGGACGGTGAATATTTCCTGGATAACTAACCTCAAAATCATTGAGTGTAAAAGCCATCATTATTTAATTTATGAACATTAAACTGAAGATTAACTTTGTTTTAATGGCTATATTGGTATCAGCCCTTGTCTTAAAATGTCATGCTCACAGAAATTATTTCACAGTGCATCCATTTTCTACTCTTTTACCCTCCAAATATCTGTCTATTTCTATATTTCTTATTTCTCTGAGTCCTTATTAAAGCTATCTTTCTTTAAAAAGGGAAATATTTTGTGTCCACTTCAAGCCTACATTGTTCACCTAAGTTTCCCCCATATATAGACGAATCTCTTTCCCCTCCAGACTCCCATGGTGAGTGAATCAGGACCACATCACTGAGCAGCTGACTGTGTACTATCTTGTGTAGTCAGATGCCTGGCTCTTCCTGAGTGTGAGGGTTTTTTTTTTTTTCCTAACTAGCTGGTATATTTCTTAAAGCTACATGATACATGTAGTCCTTCCCAGGTGCCTTGAGCCCTTAACAACCTATTCAACACATCAGGTACGGAGACAAACTTACACTGAGCTGATTAGGTAAGGAGACATGCTTTTTTTCATTCCTATTTCCCCTGTGTGATAAGCTCTGAGATCTTGAGCTGCTCAGGAAGGCTTTATTAGCCACAGTTACAAGACTACTGCTGTTTTTCTGGTTTGTTCTCTCTTGCCTTCTGGTTCCCCTCCTGTCAACAACTTTATCTAGTGACCTTCATTTGGAGAAGTTCACTGACCCATATGCCAAGTGAAGCTCAGGAAAAAAAGGGAAAATGACCATAAATACCTGTACACCTGTTGTTTGATCTGACTGTAGGTTTGGGGATGATCAAGGAACTGTTTGCTTGTGCTAACTCTATTTTCCAAGTAACAAAGTATTTGAGGCATGAACTACTACTACTTTGACAGACAGTGTATACAAAACATTGTAGAGACTGACCTAAACAGCTTTTATTCTCAAAAAAGAGCATGTCTCTAAAAGCCACTCGTTGAGGAAACTTATTCAGTCTCATATAGCTTATATGGGCCTGTAATTTGATGCAGCATTAGATTCAGTTTACCACTGGCTTCAACTATTTTGAAAGCAAGACCAGGAGTTTGCCTTCAGCAAGGCCAAGGGTTACTAGAGTGATCTTTATGTTTTATATCCCACATTACAATTTTTCTGAATGCTTCCAAAGAAGTATTTCTTTGCCTGACAGCTCATTGCATGCAGCATTTTAGGTAACTACGGGGTTGGCGGGGGTGGGTGTGGTGTGGTGGGAGGGCGGGTATTTTGCTGTTCAGTTCTACTGGAGCCAGGAATAGGGTGAAGTCAGCCAGGCACCTAGGATGCAAAACTCTCAGGGTTGTGGTTTCAGATTCACTGTATCGGGTTGAGGAGGCAGGAATGGCTTTAACAGTTTGCTTGCTTGGTTAACTGAAACCTGCACCTAAAGGTAGTCAAACTAAATGAAGTCAGAATCCCAGAACTTCCCTAGTATGCTGCAGAGGAAGTTTTCTAGGACTGATGCTAAAGCTGAAACTCCAGGATTTTGGCCATCTGATGCGAACAGCTGACTCACTGGAAAAGTCCCTGATGCCGGGAAAGATTGAGGGCAGAAGGAGAAGAGGGCGTCAGAAGATGAAATGGCTGGATGGCATCGCCAATGCAGTGGACATGAACTTGGGCAAACTCTGGGAGATGGTGAGGGACAGGGAGGCCTGGCATGCTGCAGTCCATGGGGTCGCAAGGAGTTGGACATGATTGAGAGACTGAGCAACAACAAGTTATCTAAAGTCTTAGAGAGCCTAGAGTGCTCGAGTGGGTTTATCAGATAAGACCTGCTCACTCACTGAGAAAGTGAGTTATATGAGTTAATGAGTTATAAACACATTATTTTTACCAAGGTTTTGAATAATATATTTGCAAGGGAGATCCAGTCTCCTTAAAGAGATTTGTGGTGATTGTTCTCATAAAGGTTATTAATAACAGTGGAAACTGCAGTCATTAAACTAGGCTTAGAATACATAATATGAATAGAGATACCATGATCTAGGAGAATCTTCATATTTACTCCTTTATCCGATGAGAACTACTCTGACAAAAAAGGCCAAATGGAAGCCACTGAAATTGTCTCTGTCCACCAAAATAGTAAGCCAAAATAGTAAACCAGTACCACATTTCTGGAAGGATTATGGAGGTTAGTAACACCATCAAGGACTTGGAGGAGGTAGGGATGGTGATTCCTATCACCGCCTCATTCAACAATGCAGAAGACGCAAATATCCTGAAGGCTGACTGTGGATTATCATTGGGCTTCCCTGGTGGCTCAGAGGTTAAAGCGTCTGCCTGGAATGCAGGAGACCTGGGTTCGATCCCTGGGTCGGGAAGATCCCCTGGAGAAGGCAATGGCAACCCACTCCAGTACTCTTGCCTGGAAAATCCCATGGAGGGCGGAGCCTGGTAGGCTACAGTCCATGGGGTCGCAAAGAGTCGGACATGACTGAGTGACTTTACTTTACTTTCAACCAGGTAGATAACATAACCTGTCCTGTGGACATCAGTGAGTTTATTTCCTCAGCCACTTTGATCCTTGCCCAGTGGGATCACAAACACAGTAGTTGTGGTGACAAGGCAGGGGTTATGTATGGGTTCAGTAATATGGACTTCCAATATGGAAGTGCAATCTGGCTTCTGACTTTACAGAATGCCCAATCTGCCAACAGCCTGCTGAGCCCTTGGTATGGCATCTTTCCCCAGGGGGATCACTCAGCTACCTGGTTGTATATATTGAAACACTTTCAGCATGGAAGGAGCAGAACTGTGTTCTCACTGGAATGGACACTTGCTTTAATCTACATTTTCCTCCCCTGTGTGTGTCAGTTGCTCAGTTGTGTTCAACTCTTTGTGACCCCATGGACTGCAGTCCTCCAGGCTCCTCTGTCCATGGGATTTTCCAGGCAAGAATACTGGAGTGGGTTGCCATTTCCTTCTCCAGGAGATCTTCCTGACCTAGGAGTTGAACCAAGGTCTCCTGCATTGCAGGCAGATTCTTTACCATCTGAGTCACCAGAGAAGCCCCACCTGCAATATTTCTACCAAAACCACCATCCATTGACTTGTGATGCCCCCTTTGTCATTGTAACATTCTACACAGCCAATCTTCTGATCAAGGAACTCATTCTACAGCAAATGAAACAGAAATGGGCCCACGCTCATGGTCTTATATTTCCTCCAATCCCTCCTAAAGTAGCTGGCCTAGTAGAAAAGTGGAATGGCTTTCAAAACTCAGAGTAACAAGTGAGCAGCAAGACCTTGCAGGGCTGGGACAGTGTTCTACAGGAGACAGTATGTGCTCTAAATCAGCCACCATAGGTGGTAGTACTTCTCCCATTGACAAGATTTGTGGGACTGTAATCAGGGGTGGAAATGGCTGAGCCATCTCTTCTTAGTGATCTGCTAGAAACATTTTTGTGTCTTGTTCCCACAAGTGAGGGATCTGCTACAAGACAAGCTGTCTGAAGGAAGAATATTTCTCTCATGGGACAGAGCAATGGTTCTTTGAAACTGAAACTTGAAATTGCCACCTGGCTATTTTGTGATTGTCAAGCCAGTGAATCAACAGACACAAAAGGGAGCTATTTACTGAAAGGGTGACAGAGCCTGACTACAGGAGGAAGCTGGTTTGTTCCTACATGGTAAAGGAAAGGAGGAATATGTTTGAAATGCAAGAAATTCCCCGGGGCCCCTTAACACTCCCCTGATCTATGATTAAATCATGTTAAAAGAAGCAGACAAGATTAACTGTAGTAATTTTGAGTATTTCCTTCTTATTTTGAATATAAAATATTTGTGCATATATAAAGGATAAAGGGCTTCCCAAGTGGCTCAGTTTCTCCAAGCAGGAGACACAGGTTCAATCCCTGGGTCAGGAAGAGCCCCTGGAGAAGGAAATAGTAACCCACTCCAGTCTTTTTACTTGAGAAATCCTACCCATAGAGGAGCCTGGTAGGCTACATTCCGTGGGGTCACGAAGAGACACGGCTTAGCAACTATTTAATAAAACAAAACAGCAACAAATCAACAAAGAATAAAGAAAGAGGCTCTATCTAGATTTTAAATCTCAACTTTGCCATTTACTAGTTCTGTGACTAGATTGAGTTAAAAAAAAAAAATCTCTCTAGGTCTGCCTCTACAAAATGAGAATAATTATACTATCTTCCTCAAAGGAGTTCTACAAATTTTAAATGGGTTAATACCTTTTCAGCACTCAAATCGTGCCAGGCCCGGAGGAAGCATTCAGGGATAGCTGTCATTATTAGGACAGGCTGTAGTATCAGAGAAAGCAGATTCCTACAGACATGGCTGTCTCCCCTTCAGTGGAAACTTTCCCTAAGATGTTCCCCCTATTCCCAAATCCTACACAGAAAGGGACAAATCCCCAGGCTTAAATTTCTTTTTGCTTGCTTGGCATTTTGTAAGGGACCCTTCCCAGTAACCAATAAGCCTAGACTGCATATTCAAGCCATCCTCTTGCACTTTTGTGAAGATATTCTGAAAATAGCTTTTGCATGAGAAAGGGACTTAGAGGAGGGTTAAAAATGCTAAAATTTGACCAAGTCTCCAAATGAAAAAATACAGCTTTAGAGGAAACCAGAGACATCTTCCTCTTTTTCTTTCACTCTCAGAATGCATTATGATGACTAATGCCTCAGGGCTGGTGTATGCAAACTTTCACTGTGCTTATGGAGAAAGATTATAATTGAATTCTCTATAATGATGGGCCAAAAAAAAAGACCCAGACAGACAAGGCTCAGAGGCTGCGGATCAGCCCAGTTTGGCTTCTAGCCCACAGCACCTACAATTATTCTGCAGTGATTTTTATTTATCTATTTAGTGCTCCCACTAGGCAAGGAGAGAGAGAAAGAGCAAGAGGGAGAATCTAGTCATAATTCAGCCCTCATGGTTAGGCAGCAAGCTCGAAATTGAAAAAGTTATTCAAATGGATAATGAAATGGGGCTGAGTTTCTAATGTCCTCCTCCATGGGAAAATGGCATAAATTGTGGGACTTTGCAAATGGCTTACACACTGTTTGTGATGAGATTATTTAAGAATCAGCTCACTGATGCTATACCAGGGCATCATCCCAGGGTGAGTGGTGGGCCTCTGTATTCTGAATCAAAAGGCAGAACAGAGTCTTCGCATTTGGTCTTGAAAGGTCAGTGAGAGCCACCAAATGAAAGGAGGGCCCCTTTTGTGCTACTCAGACACTGATGGGTAAGAATGTGGGTAAGAACTGCTCTCTAAGGATGTGGCTCTCGGTAAAATATATTCAAATACGATCAAACAACCAGTGTGTTTCTGGATGCAGCTGAGTCGAGAGAGGAATGGTTGACAATATGATACATCTGACAAAAATAGCATGTGACCGATTCCAGTTTCCAGTGGAGCTGTGGTCAATACTGCACTTCTACCCCCACCTATTTTAAAGGTCAGCCTTGAAATTGTCCCCCCATTTTAAGAGCTGACAAAAGACACATGGTGACCACTTGCACACCCTCACGCAATGCCCCCAAAGTTCAATGTGAATTTTATATTTACAAAGCACTTTCATTTACAACAGCTCAGGGAAGTGGGCATTTTATCACCGTTTTGTAGTTCTGAAATAACTAAAGTTCAAGAAAGTAATTTGTATAGGTCACATGGTTAGTATGTTGAGCAGAGATATGACCCTGAAGGTCAATAAGTTATCACCATATTTAAATTCATAACCCTTTCATAATTGGAAAATTAACACTCAGTTTTTAAAATTTGACACTTCAAGACCTAGAATAGTATTATATAATACAACTTTCTGTGATGATGGAAAGGTTCTATAATCTGTGCTATCCAGTATGGTAGCTACTAGCTTACTGTAAACCCTGAACACTTAAAAAAGTGGTTCAGTTCAGTTCAGTCACTCAGTCGTGTCCAACTCTTTGAGACTCCATGGACTGCAGCCCTCCAGGCTTCCCTGTCCATCACCAACTCCCAGGGCTTACTCAAACTCATGTCCATTGAGTTGATGATGCTATCCAACCATCTCATCCTTTGTCATCCTCTTCTCCTCCGACCCTCAATCTTTCCCAGCATCAGGGTCTTTTCTAATTACTCAGTTCTTCACATCAGGTGGCCAAAGTATTGGAGTTTCAGCTTCAGCATCAGTCCTTCCAATGTAGTTAAGTATGATTTAAAAAGTAGTTGTGTGATTAAAAGTGGATTTTTAAATTTTATTAATTTATACTGAATTTAAATTTAAAAATCATATGTGGCTAGTAGTTACCATACTCATCAAGAGAAATCTCTTCATTTACTCAACAATCAGGAAATGTGTGTGTATGGGCTCAGTCACGTTTGACTCTTTTGCAACCCCATGGACTATAGCCCACCAGGCTCCTCTGTCCATGGAATATTCCAGGCAAGAATACTAAAGTGGGTAGCCATTTCCTTCTCAAGGGGATCTTCCCAACCCAGGGATTGAACCTGGGTCTCCGGCATTGGCAAGCACATTCTTTACCATAGCACCGCTTGGGAGGCTGAAGTTCTACTCTAAACAATTATAGAAATTTAGAGCACATGCTCTAAGTCACACAGAATATTTCACATAATATCCAGCTAAGTTTGGTATCGATCAGGAAAGAATGGGGAGCTTTGAAGAAGTTTAACAAAATAGCTTAGAAATCTGAGGTCTCTGTGTTTCATATACATATATATTGATATTATTGCATTATTTTGTAAGTAGAAAAAGAAACTGGAAAAGAAACATAATCACTTAATTTTTCCCTGGTAGTGTCTTCTTCATGCAGAAGAATCATGGAGAAATTGTGCAGCTTGGAACAAGAGGCTTAGTGCTGCTGACAGAGGAATCAAGTATGGCCAGCAGGGGCTCCTCACCAGGAAACTCACAGCGGTAGCTACGGGGCAAACACTAGGACAGAAGTTTGAGGCCAAATGGCAGATCTGAAACAAACATAGGGTAAGCGCTCAGGATTCGGGCTCCAAGTAGAACAGTTGAAATAGTCAAGAGTTTGTCTCTTTGAAGCAATTAAATACAGGGCAAGAATTCAGGAAACTAAAAATTAAAAAGAAAGTTTCAGATGCTACCAGATGTTTACTGTCAGAAGGTAGAGGAAGAAGGAAAATAATCCCTAGGATGGTCACTCTTTTGGGGGTGACTCCTGAGGGGTCAGGTTACAATTGTTTAAGGATAACCCTTGGGACTGGAAGCAGAAAAATCAGATGTGACCTGTTGGTCAGGATGCTCCTGTGTGCAAGCAGAAGAATCCTCAGGTGACACGTTTTAAACAGTAAGGACATTAATTATTTTGAAGGATGAGAAGTCCAGAGGTAGGGTGGATTCAGGGTTGCTTATTTTATCTCATTTATTTCTCACGACAATTTCACGAAGGAAGTGTATTTTATAGCCACAAAGAAATCAAGGCTTTCAGAGTTTTAATTATCTGTCCAAAGACACACAGCTGGTAAGAGGCATTGTCAGCTTTAGTGCCGCCTAAAGCTTTGGGTATAGAAAGTAACTAAATATTTCATTTTTTTGGGGGGGGGTCTCACTGATAATAAGGATTTTCAGTGTTTTATGACAGCATTAGAACAAGGCTAGAGGATATAATTTCCAGTTGGCAAAGGTTGGAATTCATAGTGTACAGAGACCATGAAGACAGAGTCCAAATCACACAGCAGTTCAAACCGGAAATAAACCCTATGGCACAAAACACAGAGCTTTCTATCAGAACTGCTGCTAAGTCACTTCAGTCGTGTCTGATTCTGTGCGACCCCATAGACGGCAGCCCACGAGGCTCCCCCATCCCTGGGATTCTCCAGGCAAGAACACTGGAGTGGGTTGCCATTTTCTTTTCCAATGCTGCTGCTGCTGCTGCAAAGTCGCTTCAGTCGCGTCTGACTCTGTGTGACCCCGTAGACGGCAGTCCACCAGGCTCCCCCGTCCCTGGGATGCTCCAGGCAAGAACACTGGAGTGGGTTGCCATCAGAACTACTCGGTGTCATCTCAAGTTTCCGTCTCATGACAAAAGAATAATAAGCAAACAAACAAATAAAATCAAACAACACACCCCACGAGGTCTACCTTGTCTCCTGGCAGCGCTAGGCCCACCCAGTGCCTGGTGGCTGTGATTCAGCTTCGCTGCTTTTCCTGCGTGCTCCTAGTGGCTGTGTCTGGTAGAAATGAAGAGACTCTGAGGGGCAAAGTGAGGCCGTAGACTCAGCATCTGCAACCAAGGGGGTCAAAAATCCCAGGAGGCACGGCACCCCTCCCCCACCAGGCTCCTTCAAGGACAAAAGGGAGTCCTGGCCAAATCTAACGAAGCAGAATTTCAAATGATGAGACACGACCTTCCCTTTCTACTCAACATCTCAAACTGGATCAGGCATCAAAAGCTAGCAAAAAACAACAAACCCCTAAGCCTGTATGAAAAGGACTTCAAAATAGATGCAGCCTATATAGAACCTGGTCAAAGAGTATTATTTTCGGCTGGAGAGAACTTCCATAACTGGAAGGCCTAAAACATACTCAGTAGATAGAGCTCAGGTTAGCTTAGCCTATGTGAAGAGCTAACATTATTTTCCAGAAGATAATTATCCATTTATTATCTTATCTGCTGCCAATGTCATGTAACACTGAGAAGTTGATCAGCATACGGCCTAGAATGTCTAAGACTTGGGAATGGAAATAACTGCCAAATATGGATTAAATTGATAAAAATAATTCCAAACATGATTAGAGTCACTCTGTTGTATATCCTGCACAGCAGGTGGGAAATCCTTGAGAAGAATTAGGGAAAGGTTTAGGGAAAGCAGATTAATGGAGAAAAGATTAAATGTGTTTCAAAAGCAGTACAAAACATATTTTAAATGACAATCCTTCCATGGGCAATGTTAAAAGGTACTTGAGCACATGCAAAATTCAAGCCCTGGGTTTAAATGCTATGCAGTAATAAAGGGAAATGTATCCTGTGGCCCAAACTGTGCATGTGGAACAAACTTGGACTTCACAAATATAAGGGGTGGTGGAGTTATTTTTCTTTTTGTCTTTACATTTCATTACCTAACATTTCAGTGTTATCTAGAAAAGCATCCTTTTTGTAAAAGATTCAAACACTACAAAATTATATAAAATGAAATGGAAGCAGCCGTGAAGAGATACCCCACACCCAAGGTAAGAGAAACTCAAGTAAGATGGTTGGTATTGCAAAAGGGCATCAGAGGGCAGACATACTGAAACCATACTCACAGAAAACTAGTCAATCTTATCACACTAGGACCACAGCCTTGTCTAACTCAATGAAACCAAGCCATGCCTGCAGGGCAACCCAAGACGGGCGGGTCATGGTGGAGAGGGCTGACAGAATGTGGTCCACTGGAGAAGGGAATGGCAAGCCACTTCAGTATTCTTGCCTTGAGACACCCCATGAACAGTATGAAAAGGCAAAATGATAGGATACTAAAAGAGGAACTCCCCAGGTCATTAGGTGCCCAATATGCTACTGGAGATCAGTGGAAAAGTAAGTCCAGAAAGAATGAAGGGATGGAGCCAAAGCGAAAACAATACCCAGTTGTGCATGTGACTGGTGATAGAAGCAAGATCCGATGCTGTAAAGAGCAATACTGCATAGGAACCTGGAATGTCAGGTCCATGAATCAAGGCAAATTGGAAGTGGTCAAACAAGAGATGACAAGGGTGAACGTCGACATTCTAGGAATCAGCGAACTAAAATGGACTGGAATGGGTGAATTTAACTCAGATGA
>SJYT01069574.1:83322-97557 GCA_006410635.1 Cephalophus harveyi
AAGAAGACGCTTACTCCTTGGAAGAAAAGTTATGTCCAACCTAGATAGCATTTTCAAAAGCAGAGACATTACTTTGCCGACTAAGGTCCGTCTAGTCAAGGCTATGGTTTTTCCTGTGGTCATGTATGGATGTGACAGTTGGACTGTGAAGAAGGCTGAATGCTGAAGAATTGATGCTTTTGAACTGTGGTGTTGGAGAAGACTCTTGAGAGTCCCTTGGACTGCAAGGAAATCCAACCAGTCCATCCTAAAGGAGATCAGTCCTGGGTGCTCATTGGAAGGACTGATGCTTTGGCCACTTCATGCGAAGACTCATTGGAAAAGACTCTGATGCTGGGAGGGGTTGGGGGCAGGAGGAGAAGGGGACGACTGAGGATGAGATGGCTGGATGGCATCACTGACTCGATGGATGTGAGTTTGAGTGAACTCCGAGAGATGGTAATGAACAGGGAGGCCTGGTGTGCTGCAATTCATGGGGTTGCAAAGAGTCGGACATGACTGAGCGACTGAACTGAAAGATCCCTCTGGGCGTCACAACCCCCTACGTGGCCCTCCCTCCTCCATATGCGCATTCCCAGGTGAGTTAACTAGTGCTTCTGATCATCTCCTATCCATATACCTATAGTCACAGGTACACTTATATTTTGTTTTTGTTTCTCACACAGATATAAATAACAATTTGTTACTTGCTTTTTTCACATGTTAATGTATCCAGGTACTGTTTTTCATGTCAGTACATATATGCTGCTGCTGCTGCTAAATCGCTTCAGTCGTGTCCGACTCTGTGCGACCCCATAGACGGGAGCCCACCAGGCTGCCCCGTCCCTGGGATTCTCCAGGCAAGAACACTGGAGTGGGTTGCCATTTCCTTTGCCAATGCATGAAAGTGAAAAGTGAAAGTGAAGTCGCTCAGTCGTGTCCGACTCTTAGCAACCCCATGGACTGCAGCCCACCAGGCTCCTCCATCCATAGGATTTTCCAGGCAAGAGTACTGGAGTGGGGTGCCATTGCCTTCTCCCAGTACATATATATACATACAGTACATACATATATCTACTTTATTTTCTAATGGCCAACATAGTACCTCAGAACATGGATATTAGAGAATTTATTTAGTTAGTGTCACACTGATGATATTTGGTGTGTTTGCAATGCTTTTTTATAATAAGTTTTTAAAGAAAGGCTTGTTTGCCCACTTATTAAGAGATACGAGGAAAGGCATCATTTTCATGTCGACTCACTTCTGATTATCCTAATTCTACCTCTATTGACCAAGGCCAGATAGCCACTCCCATGACCCTCTTCTCTTTGCTTACTCTTAGCACGCACGGTGCTGTTTGATCCCAATGGTAGCCATATGGTAGCCCCAATGGCAGCCCCAGTAAAGCACCCTGATTCTTCTCCAGTGTTTGGCGTCACAGGGGGTCAGTTCCCTCCTAGCGGTACTCCTGTGCTTCTATACATCTCGCGAGCAGAGGCAGTCATGGCCTTTTTGTGGAATGCCAACCTCTGCAACAAAGAGCAGATTTGCTTGTTGTTCATTATCTTTATTTTTTCTGGACAAAACGTCTCCTTCCAGAGCACCTGGCAACTTTGTGTGAGCTCATTATGAAAGACTTGCATTATCTAAGTCTGAGTGCTTGTTTAGTCACTTGAGTCAAGTCCGATTCTTTGTGACCCCATGGACTGTAGCCTTCCAGGCTCCTCTGCCCATGGGATGATCCCAGCAGGAATACTGGAGTGGGTTGCCATGCCCTCCTTTAGGGGGTCTCCCCAACCCAGGGACCCAATCCATGTCTCCTGCATCTCCTGCACTGGCAGGCAGATTCTTTGTCGCTGAGCCACCTGGGAAGCCCAGCCTAAGCTTGGGCACCCCAGCTATGAGAACCCACGGTGTGCACAGCATTCACCTGGGCCGCTTCGGGCACCCCCCGCAGGAACTGGGAAGAGAAAAACCGATGAGAACATCAAACCCACCGTTGGCTCTGATACGAGTAAGAAAGGCCTCTGTTTCTGGCCCAGGAGTCTCATGTCTTCTGCCAGGACTGATAAAACTGAAGGAGGCTAACTTGTTCGCTAGCAGGTAGAGTAAAGTCTTAGACTCTTTAGGTTTTGACAACTACACAATGCATGGAACTGCCATTCACCCACTAGAAAGAACAAACGCTCTCAAACCTTCAACTCTTCCACCTTTTTATACAGTTCAACACAAGTTTTGCTGATATCCCATATAAATATAGGACCGCTTAAAACTTAGCACTATTTTGCCCAGAATGCTTTACTCCTACTTCTTGTCCTGTTACTTATGCCAGTTCTTCAAATCCTAGTTCAAGTTTTACTTCCTCAGGGAAAGTTAATGCTTCCCAGTTCTGTACCTCTGTAAAATCCTTCTACTTATGCCCAACATCCCTTCTTCATAGCACTTGTCACAGTTGATATTTTATCTTTAATTTTTATTGGATGCTAATTGCTTTACAATGTTGTATTAGTTTCTGCTGTACAACAATGTGAATCAGCTATATGCATACATATATCCCCTCCATCTTGAGACCCCCTTCAAAGCCACCCCCATCCCACCCCTCTAGGCCGTCACAGAGCACCCAGCTCAGCTCCCTGTGCTACCCAGCAGCTTCCCACTAGACATCTATTTGACACACGGGAGTGTGTATATGTCAACGCTGCTCTCTCAGTTCATCCCGCCTACCTCTACCCACCTCTGAATTCTATTTGTTTATATTATTTGATCATATCTGTGCTGCTTTCTCCCACTCTGGACTATAAGCTCCGTAGAGAGAAGGATCATGCCTATTTTCTACTCACTGTAGGGTACTTATTGTCGAGATCATTGTTCAATAAATATGGATTGAATGCTGAATGAACAGAAAAGGTAGGAGATGTTATCTCAGTTTTATAGATGAGAAAATTGAAGCTAAGAGATAAATTTCTTATGGTCACACACAGCTACCTAAGGGGGCAGCATGAAGTCTGACACTTAGTTTTTCTAAAAATATGAGTTGCTTTTCATTAAGGTTGTTCCTGTAAATCCAAGGCAGACTAAAAAGGTCTGTGTGAGGGTAACAGTATATAGGAGAAGAGTCTGAAGGGAGGTTTATTCTAGAAAGTGTGTGTGTGTGTGCATGCTAAGTCACTTCAGTAGTGTCCGACTCTTTGTGACCCCATGGATTGTAACCCGCCAGGCTCCTGTGTCTGTGAGATTCTCCAAGCAAGAATACTGGAGGTATTCTTGGAATACATGGCTAACAAGTTAGCCATGCCCTTCTCAAAGGAAGGGTGGTAGGTCCATGTAAACATTGAACAAAGGAAGTGAAAAGAAAACAGATGAGAAAGAAGGACCAGAGAACCTGATGGTACATCCAAATGGAAAGGAAGAGAAAGAGCTTAAACGGGAGGTAGGCAGGAGGCTTGATAGCAGAAGGACTGGGCGGAGTAAGAATTGAAAAGTGGCCTTAGATGAGGTTAAGAGGTTTAGGATCTGACTTGTCTCTGGGCACTTGTTTTCAGAACACAAGCATCTTCTTAGGAAAATAAAACATAATAAAAGTAACCATAGTTATTATTTATTGGATGTCTAGTGTGTCAAGCATTGTGCTAGATGCTTTACGTTCGTTATTTTAGTTGGTCCCCCAGATGATCCAGTGAGAAAGATGTTAGCGTTACAACCCTGGCTTGTCCTTTCTCCTTCTAATTGTTTCCAACATTCAAACTACTAAGTATGTGAAAATTTTCTCTCTGTGTTTTCTCTCACTTTGTCTACTTCCCTCTTTGTCTCCTGGTCCCAACTCTGCCGTCATTTTCATAGCCAGGTGCTTAGGGCCTTATGATACCCACACGAAATTCCACTAGGTCTGCCTGCCTATCCCAACCTCATTCTATTAAGCTAATTGCCACTAAAGTTTAGATGACTAGTGGATTCTTATCTCTCCCAAGGACCACTTTATTATAATAGAGTACTCTTGGAGAAATATTTAAGGTATTCTTTTAACCCTGTAAGTGAATCTCTGATGATGCAATGTCAGGCAGAGATGCAAGGTACTTTTAAAGGCTATATGATTTACTAGACATCTGAAATTAATCCACACCTAGATCTCTATGAATTCAACCTATTGGAAGATTGACTCCTTGCTGGTCATCTAGTTTTCTTTATCCCACACCACACACACTTCTGTATTAAAATTCTATGCTTACACATAGAATGTGGGTAGAAAACAATTTACTTCATATATAGATAGCAGTTCTCTCCACTGCCAATGACATTACCCCGTTCCCATGGAATCCTTGGGAACTGAGAAAGCTGAGATGTTCCCAGGATGTAGTGAGTAAGGGCAACTGTTTTGTTCCTCTCTTCTACTGTGGAATGATTGAGAGTAACTGGGAGAAAGGTGGTTGGGTGAAACCAGCTTTTTGAATGTGTATTTTATACAAAGCCTGAGAACCATGAGAAGTCTTCTGAAAATAATGATTAGTTGACTTGTATTTCATTGAAGGTGCAATCAGAGTTGTCATGTGACACATGGGGAGATTTTCCCTAGCCATAAATGAGTTCTCAGGAGCTCCGTGAGCTTCCCAGGAGGCTCAGTGGTAAAGAATCCGCTTGACAATATAGGAAACAAGGGTTTGATCCCTGAGTTGGGGAGATCCCCTGGAGGAAAAAATGGCAGTCCACTCCAGTATTCTTGTCTGGAAAATACCATGGACAGAGGAGCCTGGTGGGCTACAGTCCACGGGGGTCGCAGAGTCAGACATGACTGCACAGCTGAGCACAGACGAGAGCTCCATGTAGAATTTAGCTGTCTTCTCCAGGACCATTTCCTTCTCTAGTGGAAATCTTCTCACTCCAACATGGACAGGGATTCCTAGTTATCACCTCACTCCTGGATTACACCTCTTGGTCTAAGTCTTTTGTATTGATATTTGGTTGAACTGTCTACTTGGCTTTTGATTTGAGTTTTATCCATCACTATTGTTTCTTGGGTCTTCTGTATTTCTATTCTCTATAAATGTGAAGACTGGTCTCACTTTACTTCTGTCCAGTATAAGCTTCTGGGATTCCAGTGTCCTGGGCTCTCACTTGTCCAAGAGGATGATTTTGACAGGATTCTGCAAAATTTTTTTCTTTCCCTCACACTACAATAAGAATCGATTAGTCAAGTTGACTAAGTGCTGCTTAGTCAACAAAAGACACAGAGTGCTGCTTAAGCCAGTATCATAGTGGGTAATTTTTGCTCAGTCTTTCTTCCTAGACAAAAGGAAAGTCAGAACTCAGAGCTTGAGCTGGATATGGGACAGTGGGACAAGACCCCCAAACTGTTAGCATAAAACTGAATATTGTGTGTCAGAGTGTCCAGCCTCAGTTGAAATTAGAAACCAAGCTGTTAAAAGGGCCAAGATGAAAGTCAGCATAGCTGGGCCAAGAGAAAGAATCCAGGTACAAAGTAATAAATCTGAGGATATCTAATAGAGAAGGAGGAGACTGGAGACCAACTCTTAGCTGCTAAAGGGAATCTGCAGGGTGCCTGTAGCCTCAGATATGCAAGTACAGAGTTTGTTAAGGAGGCCAAATTGGTACAAACAGGCATGTCACTGAGAGATCTATGTACTGTGGCTTTTAAACTCTGGATTTGATTAGAAAAGATCTTATTAGGTACCTTTTGTAAGTGTATGAATGAGTTTGTGACTGCTCTGTAACAAACCACCCAAATACTCAGTGATTTAAAACAATTTATTTTATAAATGTATGAATGACATCAGTCAGTTCAGTCACTCAGTAGTGTCTGACTCTTTGTGACCCCATGAATTGCAGCACGCCAGGCCTCCCTGTCCATCACCAACTCCCGGAGTTCACTCAGACTCACGTCCATCGAGTCAGTGATGCCATCCAGCCATCTCATCCTCGGTCGTCCCCTTCTCCTCCTGCCCCTAATCCCTCCCAGCATCAGAGTCTTTTCCAATGAGTCAACTCTTCGCATGAGGTGGCCAAAGTACTGGAGTTTCAGCCTCAGCATCAGTCCTTCCAAAGAATACCCAGGACTGATCTCCTTTAGGATGGACTGGTTGGATCTCCTAGCAGTCCAAGGGACTCTCAAGAGTCTTCTCCAATACCACAGTTCAAAAGCATCAATTCTTTGGCGCTCAGCTTTCTTCCCAGTCCAACTCTCACATCTATACATGACCACTGAAAAAACCATAGCCTTGACTAGATGGACCTTTGCTGGCAAAGTAATATCTCTGCTTTTGAATATGCTATCTAGGTTGGTCATAACTTTTCTTCCAAGGAGTAAATGTCTTTTAATTTCATGGCTGCAATCACCATCTGCAGTGATTTTGGAGCCCCCAAAATGACATATATCACTATAATTAATGCTTATGGGGGTTGGCTAAGGTAGGCTGAGCTTAGCTAACCGGCTCTGTTCATCCTGGTTGGACTTACTCATGTGTCGATGGGACAGGGGAGTGGTGGGACTTCTGCTCTAAGCTTGGGGACATTTGTTAGGACAATTCCACTCCAGACATCTCTTATCCTACTCCTGAGACTAGCAGATTAATCCAGCATGTACTCATGGTGATGTGAGAGGAGCAAGAGCAGAGCAAAAAGATATAAGGTCTCTTGAGGCCACAGGTGGGAACTGATACATGTCTCAATCTGCCCTGATTTTATTGGCCAAAGCATATCACAGGACCACCTTCAAGACCAGAGATAAGCAAGTATATCCTGTTCACAGCAGGAGAGCATTGTAAAGATTCATAGCAAGGAATGTGAATTCAGGAAAGGGTGAAGGATTGGAGGCAATAACACAATCTACACACTGTGAGAGGCACTCATCTAAGAACTCCAAAACTCTTAGATGCTTAATCATGGGGAGGCATTATTGCCCTGATTCCAGAAATAGCCCAAAATGCTTACATCTGTCACTAAGGATGACACAACCACTAAGTGGCAAATCATGAATTTCAACCTATACCTTTCTAGTTTAAAATCTGAAATCTTTCCACCATGAGATAAGAATTCACCAAACTATCTTGCATTCCAGTTAATTTTTACACGGAATATATATATGCAAACATATATGTTACATTTGAAACTTTAACAATTCAATAAATAAGGTTGAAATTAAAGTGAAAATTTAAAAAAGCCCAATTTCACTGTATGTTCTTCCTATTTGCTAGGAATCTCCACGGATCTGTTCAATATTTTCTGTAATTTATTCTTTGTTCTTAGAATATTCTAGAACGTTAATAAGAACTTTCCTGATGATAATTTTTCTTGTCATTTATATATAAATATATAGAGTTGATATTCAATAATGTTTTAACATGGAACTCATTAGGAAGGCTATTCTTTCACAGCATGAAAAACATTCCTTTACTTAAAAGAAAAATTTCCCACATCTTAGCATTAGGTAAAGCAATTAGCTATCAAGATGTCCCTTTAAAATACTTTCAGAGGGTTCATATAAAGTCCTCCTGCCATAGCCAAGCCTGTGGAAACTGTAACAACTAGAGTGGATTTAGAGAATGATGGCCTGAATCATCATGCTCTAAAGGATTATTCCTTTAGACAAATGAGTTTTCTCTACATCAAGTCAAACAAACAATGGAGCCTCTCAATTACTTCTCAGACATCTGAGAAATAACAAGATGATGGATCTCAACAGCCACTAATTGACCAAGCCAAGAAATGACAAAGAATCTTTGCTGACTAAGCTCCAGGTCATCTGTGAATTCTTAGAACTTGGTATCATCCATCAGTTATGGCAAGCCTCATTTCTACTCTCTCTACTAACCCTGTGTTAGAGCCTGAGACCAAGACAAATCCATTTTCATATATGAACTTGGCAAAATTATCTATAAAATGACAGTCTAAGGGGTGACTTGTGCAAAAGACAATTCAGAGTATAGGATGGTCAACTGAGCTAAGCATCAAGAAACCTGAGTTCTGGTTTAACTATTAAATAGCAGTGAAACTTGAAGTATATCACTTCCCTTTAATTATATGTCAGGCCCTGAGGCTCAAATGGTAAAGAATCCACCTGCAATGCATAAGACCTGGGTTTGATCCCTGGGTTGGGAAGATCCCTTGGAGAAGGGCATGGCAACCCATTCCAGTATTCTTGCCTGGAGAATCTCCATGAACAGAGGAGGGCTACAGTCCATGAGGTTGCAAAGAGTTAAACACGACTGAGCAACTAAGCACAATAGAGAATAAAAAGCTAACACCTGAGAACTGAAGAGTCCTGAGTTCCAGTTCCACTTCAACACAAAGAGCTGGGAGTTCTTGGGCTATTACTTAATCTCCTTGACCCTCTGCTCACTCATTTATTTAACAGATAAAACACCCACTTCTCCTTTCCCAGAGGGCTGTGAAGAAGAGTTGCTATTCATTAACTGTTAGTTTGCTCCTTCACTCCGATTATTCTATAATGGTGGACATGTGTGTGCTCAGTCACTTAGTCTATAACAATAGTGTTCTGTAATTCTAAAAACTAGACTATTGGATGGTTTGAATTATTCTCTTAATCTATAAGACATTTCCTTCTAACAAGTCACTAGCAATAATATTTCATAGCACATCTCTTTTTAAGACCTTTTCCTATTGGATTCTGCTCTATCCATTTGCTAAAAGACATTTTGTTGTAGATTTTCTCATAGAAATAATCTCAATCAGTGGGAAGACAATCTGGGAATTTGTCCATCCTTTGATCCATCTATAGGTTCTTCATATGATTACATCTCACAAAATTGTACAAGATCACAGTAGGTTTCACTCAGTAGTAAAACTAAGAGCCGTACTGACCAACAATGCTTTGGTCAGTCTTATCTGAAAAATATGCAGGAAAACTCACATTTGGAAAAGAAAGTCTGACATTTATCTTTCTCTTAATTGTTACACCCCTTATAAGTTATAGGGGAAAGGATTATCCTTTGACACCAATGTCAGTTTTGAAAAATAGAATACATATGGATTTAGAAGAGTTTTGGTTTGCACCTAACTTGTCACTTCTGCTGGTCTGGATCCCAGGGATTTGGGGAGGTACTGCAGAAAGGAACAGAAGACACAGAAAGTACATCTGTCTGATTGGCAGGTATAGTAAGCACTTACTTTCAACATTATGCAGCTTCCTTTGGGTTAACTATCCAAAGGAAAATATTTATTAGTGGTCTGCAATACATGGTGAACTATAGATAAGATTTATACGGAAATTTTACATATGTTGTCTCATTTGACTCTTGCATTTATAGAGAAGTGATGGTGAGAGAGGAAATGAACATGCAATTGATCATTATAACTTAATAATCTGTCATGTATTAATACTGGTAACAATTAACAATAATAATCTTAACATTAAGACCTTTATTGCATGCCAGGTACTGATGCTAAGATCTTTACTTCCAGGGTCACACTTAGTCCTCCCATGATGTTATCACTCCTATTTAGAAAGGAAAACTCTCCAAGGTCACTAATAAATTTGTAAAACCAGTGCTGTCTAACACCAAATATAGAAGGATTTATTAAGGAAAACACTGGGGGTTGGGGAACTCCTAATTTTATATAGAGAGTAAATACTGAAGGTAAGAATTGTGCCTTTCATGTCAATACCATTGTTCATTTCAATACACCAAACCCTGGCTTACTTTACCCTGGCAAAGAACATAGACATCCTTTTGCTGGGAAAAGAAGCAATTAAAGTGGGAAGTAAATATGTGGGCAGGTATCATGTAGTCAAAAATACTCAGGTCAATTTTTCAGGGTGATCTCATGCTTTCAACTTAGGAATATATTAATATACACCATAATTTCTCTCACTACTTGAAAAGAGATCTTTAAGTCACATATAAAAAGAGGCATACATAAGGTAAGGTTGAATCATATGGAACTGCCAATTTCCAACCATTTTCAACCTATAAAAATGGCAGATTTATAATGCTCAAATTGAAAACAACATATTCCTGAATGTGTACAGTAATTCAACTTGATCTTAAAATCCACTAAAACAAAACAAATAGATTGTTCTAAATACATAAACCTAAGAAGAAGGGAAAACAGGAGAAGCAACAATAATTCAAAAGTTTGAAGGTGGAAAAGCAAGCTGATGAGTGATAATGCATCTAGCATCTGTGATAAAACTGTAAGATGAAGTAAGGAAATCTGACAACCAACCAAAGGTGTACTGTAGAATCTTTAAAAGGCTCAGGAACTAATAACACTAGGACTTCTGGAACTAGAAGCGAAGAGGTAGAAAGGTAAAATCAAATGACTGTCAAAAGCATTTTTTTTAAAAGGAGTTCCCTTCCCTATTCCACATTCCTGGGTGACAAGTCCTTCCCCATTTCATGAAATGTCTGAAGGTTTACTCTCTGGAAAAGGTTTTTTAAAAGGTCTGCAAACATGGGTAGACAAGCATAGTGGATGGTGTTGAGTGGTTAATCACATACCCAATGCCGAGAACTTTCAACACTCTTCTGTGGTTCAATTTAGAATGCTGGTGGCCAGGTTTTGCCCTCTAGGCAGTGTATTGGAACAGTATTCCCTACAGTATGTGACAAGCCCAAGGGAAAACACAGAAAAATAATCATATCAGAGGTTTCCCGAAAGAGCTCATCCACAAAATGCTACCGCGGATCTTACATTTAATCAACTACCTTATTTCCCATAATTGCGAAAAAATAAGATAGTGAGGACAGCCAAATAACATGTGAGACACATAATAACATGTGAGGACAGCCTCTAACACAGAAGACGGAGGCCAAAGCAAACAAACAGAGCAATGCAAATCAGAAGAGGCAGATTATACAGGGAGAAGAGGACAACAAGCGTATTATCAATCATCATCATTCATTGCAGAAATAAGAAAAGATAGTACATCCACAAAACTAGAACAGAATGCTGTGTAAAAGGAGCAGTTAAATACCATCCCTCCACACACATACAACACACATGAAAATCAAAAACATAATAGCAGAAATGAAAAAAATCTCAATAAAGGCAAATTTTGAAAAGATTTTAAAAATTAGAGAGTCAACTTGTTTCAAGATGCAAAAAACAGTTGGCATATACAGAAGAGAATAAATTAGGAAAGGAAATAATAATACCATTCGAATATTTCTTATAATCGAAGGACAAGAATCTCCAAATTAAAAGGGTCCCTGGAGGATGCAGTGTGAGAAACTGGGTTCTCACCAATGGATACTCTTGTGACATTTTAGGATGTTTGGCTCAAAGAAAAGTTCCTCCAAGCTGATGGTAACAATAAACAAATACCCAAAAAGAAGAATCAGAATAACTTTAAATTTCTAACCAGAATCACGAGAAACTCAAAGGTAGGAAATCCAACTCAGGAGAAAAACCAAAACAAATTTCTAGTATGGCACTGTTCCACTTGTCTGGACAGCACTTAGCTGCAATAGGAGAAGGATAAATGTATTCTAGATGGATATACCCAAGCAAAAAAATTAAAATATGTAAGTTTCTTGATATGGTTGACTCTGTAGAAGGTCGTATTGAAAAACTTTGAGAAAATGTGGGGGAAATTAGCAATTCATGCAAAGGTGACTAGTAACATGAAAATACACACACTTGCAATGACACACATTCACACATACACATCAATCCACTTCAGAAAAGACAAAGGGCAAGGAAGACAGCAAATGCAGAGTAGTATTCTACAAGATGGAGCCTCCCAAGTGGTACTAGTGGTAAAGGCACAGGCTCAGTTCCTGGGTTGGGAAGATCCCCTGGAGAGGGCAAGGCAACCTACTCCAGTATTCTCGCCTAGAGAATCCCACAGACAGAGGAGCCTGACAGGCTGCAGTCCATAGGGTCGCACAGAGTTGGACCTGACTGAAGCGACTTAGCATGTACGCATTCTACAATACAAAGCCAGAAACATGAGCACAGGAATATTGAATTCTGATTTAGCCAAATGTAATGGGGAAGGAAAAGCAGAAGAGAACTTTAGTCCTCATCTATAATAGAAAGATAGAAAATAATACTTAAAATGCATTAATCCAAAGAGAGTAATATGTGCATATTATTTAGAAATGTGTATGTGTAAATACCAAAAGATATCCCCTCCAAATCAAAATAGTTGCCTCTAAACAAGGAGACTAGAAAAATTGTAGAGTGGTGGGGCAAAGAATTACTTAGAAATTTTTATAAGCCTTTTAGAACTATTTGACTTTCAAGCTATGTACATTTATTACTTTGATAAAATAAATATTACTTTAAAAAATCCAAGTTCAGTAAGCATGCTGATACAAGCTCTTTGAAAACATTTTTCCTCTAGTTTTGACACAAGCCTTTTTATCATTATCATCACTTACAAAATGTGCAAAATTTGCAGAGCAGTGTGTTTGCACTGTTCCTGAAATGCAAGAATGCATCATTTTAAATAAACTCACCTTATGAAGTTCAAAGTTTGACCTTGTAAGATATGTTGAAAAAGAAGGGTCAACATTTCACTGTGTATTAACCAGAGAAGTAAAGGCAGAAGCACTTAGGCTAGAGAACATCACACATGGGACAGCAAAGTTTGATAAAATTAATAGTAATTACTAGGAGATATCTTTAAGAAAAATAAATGTTATACTCTGTTGAGCTTTAAATCTTCATTGCTTCCTAAAGTGATCGTTGTGTCTGTAGAACTTTGTTGACAAATCATTTCACATCCTGTGGGTGGGTCTTGGAACATCCTCTCTGTGCTTACAAGAACAATAATTTTGGCAAGAAGCTGTTTGTGTATGAACTTTATTTCTCTTCGCTCTGGGTGGATGTCCCTCCAAGGGCCTTTGCTCTGGGCCAAATGTGGATGGGTGAAGTCTGACATGATTCTTATTTTTGCATATGATCACTTAGGAGAGTCCTTGTCCTTCAGTTTCAATTCTAAATGGCCTTTTTCTGATGGTGTATCTTTAAGGACTGCTGTTGAGAAATGCTTTCCTCACATAAAAACCATTCATTTTGCTTGAACTCACCTCTACCCTTCTGTTTTACATTCTTCACCACTGACCCTGTTGGGCTTGGTTTTCTTTTGTCCATTGGTTGTAAGTCCATATTCTTTTGCCCAGGTCTCTTGTTCTCTTGCATTGTATCAAATGTTTGTACATTTTGTGGGATATCAATCAGGTGTGCAAAGGCTTCTGCAGCTAATTCTTGACCCTGATGAAAGGGTCATGGATGCCTTAGGTTCTATTATCATGTTTACAAGTTTAGTGCTGTATTTTGCTATTTCTGCAAGCTCCCTTATTATTTTTCCTATTATATGTCAAAGGAGTACTATCTGATGATTTTGCTGCCTTTAGGTCAATTCCTAAAGGTCTGAGGTCAGGGGCTTGGGGCTGGAGGAGCTACCCCATGCCCAAGTCAGAGGCGGCAGCCCAGAGGAGCAACCCCACATCCAAGGAGCGGAGGCTCCGTGGGCACAGGAGGGCCGAGAGGAGCTGCTCCATGTTCAAGGTCAGGAGGGGCGGTGGTGAGGAGATAGCCCTCGTCCAAGGTAACGGGCAGCAGCTGCGCTTTGCTGGAGCAGCTGTGAAGAGATACCCCATGTCCAAGGTAAGAGAAACCCAAGTAAGACGGTAGGTGTTGCTAGAAGGTATCAGAGGGCAAACACACTGAAACCATAATCACAGAAAACTAGTCAACCTAATCACTAGGACCACAGCCTTGTCTAACTCAATGAAACTAAGCCATACCAGTGGGCCCACCCAAGATGGGTGGGTCATGGTGAAGAGGTCTGACAGAATGTGGTCCACTGGAGAAGGGAATGGCAAGCCACTTCAGTATTCTTCCCTTGAGAACCCCATTAACAGTATGAAGAGGCAAAATAATAGGATAATGAAAGAGGAACTCCCCAGGTCAGTTCAGTTCAGTTCAGTTGCTCAGTCGTGTCCGACTCTTTGCAACCCCATGAATCGCAGCACCCAAGGCCTCCCTGTCCATCACCAACTCCCAGAGTTCACTCAGACTCACGTCCATCGAGTCAGTGATGCCATCCAGCCATCTCATTCTCTGTCATCCCCTTTTCCTCCTGCCCCCAATCCCTCCCAGCATCAGAGTCTTTTCAAATGAGTCAGCTCTTCTCATGAGGTGGCCAAAGTACTGGAGTTTCAGCTTTAGCATCATTCCTTCCAAAGAAATCCCAGGGCTGATCTCCTTCAGAATGGACTGGTTGGATCTCCTTGCAGTCCATGGGACTCTCAAGAGTCTTCTCCAACACC
>SJYT01069578.1:0-13346 GCA_006410635.1 Cephalophus harveyi
TTTTTTAATTAGAAAAATATCAAATGCTTATTTTAGAATATGAGAGCTTCCCTGAGAGCTCAGTTGGTAAAGAACCCACCTGCAATGCAGGAGACCCCAGTTCGATTCCTGGGTCAGGAAGATACCCTGGAGAAGGGATAGGCTACCTACTCCAGTATTCTTGGGCTTCCCTGGTGGCTCAGCTGGTGAAGAATCCACCTGCAATGCAGGAGACCTGGGTTGGGAAGATCCCCTGGTGAAGGGAAAGGCTACCCACTCCAGTATTCTGACCTGGAGAATTCCATGGACTGTATAGTTCATGGGGTCACAAAGAGCTGGACATGACTGAGCAACTTTCACTTTCAGGAGCTAGAGAAAGATATAGGAAAATCAATCACTCATCTCATCCAGAAATTAAACATTATATTTTCAAAATTTTTAATTGGAAGATAATTGCTGTTCAATATTGTGCTGGTTCCTGTCATGAATCAGCCATGGATATACGTCCCCTCCCTCTTGAAACTCCCTCTCGGTTCCCACGTCTCTAGGCTGTCACAGACCACCAGGTTTGAGCTCTCTGTGTCATACAGCAAATTCCCACTGGTGATCTGTTTTACAGGTGGTCGTGTATATGTTTCAGTGTTACTGCTTCAATTTGTCCATCCTTCTCCATCCCCACCTTGTCCATGAGTCTCTTCTCTGTGTCTACACCTCTATTTCCTCTCTGTTTTCAATTTTTTATATAAAACTAATCTTATTACATGTATAATCTATATGTGCATTTAATTGTAAAAATTTCTTATATTATTATTTTTCTAGGATATGATTTTTAGTGGCTACATATTTCATCTCATACCTAAGCATTTTTCCATTTGCCAGACATTTAGCTATGGTCTTTGAACTGATATAAATGTTTCTGTAATAAGCATCTTTTCCCCTAAATCTTTGTCTAAGTATCTTATTGATTCCTGAGGATGTGTTCTTAGATAGAGGATTATTGGGTCAAAAGATAAGAATTTTTATTAGAGCTGTTCATATATACCACTATGTTTCTTACAGAAATGTACCAATTCTGTCTGAAGTTATCCATCTCAACAAATCCTTGCCAGCTTTAGGTATTTAAATTATAATAATAAAAATCTTTGCTCATTTTATAGTGAGAAATGGAAACTCATTGTTGCTCTAATGGGCTTTTCTTTGATTACTAGTGAAGCTGAAAATTTTCTCATTTGGTTACTGTCCATTTGTAATTTATCTTTTGTGGATTTTCTATTCATTCCTTTTTTCCCTTCCTCTCTCCTTCTCGACTTCTTTTCCTCAGACGTTTAGTAAAACTCTGCTGAGCTTCTATTTGCCAGACCCTGTCCAGGGACCATAGTGGACATGGGGGAGCAAGATACCACCAAGGACTCAACACACCTGAGTGAGACACACTCCCGCAGGACCCTACTGGACAGTCAATTACTGTGAGGAGGCAACCACGTGTAACTTCGTAAAATTATGGTGAAATATACAGGATGCAATATACACCATTTAACCATTCTAAGTGTGAGTATTGCCAAGTGCAGCCACACTGTTGTGCAACCAGCCTATACAACTTTCATCTTGCAAAACTGAAACTCTGTCCCCGTTAACCAACAACTCCTCATCTTCCCAGCCTCTGACAACAGCCGTTCTGCTGTCTGTCTCTGGGATTCTGGCTCCTCTAGGGACCTCATATGAGTGGACTCATACCATATTTGTTTTCTTGAAACTGGCTTGTGTCACTTAGTGTCGTGTCCTGAAGGTTCATGCATGGTGTAGTGTACAATATACAGGGCATCAAGGCTGTCAGTCTCAAAGGAGATCAACCCTAAATATTCACTGGATGGAGTGATGCTGAAGCTGAAGCTCCAATACTTTGGCCACCTGATGCAAGGAGATGACTAGTTGGAAAAGACCCTGATGCTAAAAAAGACTGAGGACAGGAGAAGGGGGTGACAGATGGCATCATCAACTCAATGGATATGAGTTTGAGCAAATACTGGGAGATAGTAGAGGGCACGGAAGCCTGGCATGTGGCAGCCCATGGGGTCTCAGAGAGTCGGACACGACTTAGTGACTGAACAACAAAAGCAATGATGTAGCATGTGGTAAGATTTTCCATCCTTTTTAAGGCTGATTGATATTCCATTGTATATACATTATATACATATATATACATATTTCATATTTTCTTTGTTCATTCATCCATTGATGGACACTTTGGTTGCCTCCACCTTTTGACTATTGTGAATAGGACTGCTGTGAACTTCAGTGTACAAATGTCTCTTCAAGACTCTGTCTTCAGTTCTTCAGGTTGTATACCCAGAAATCAGATTGCTGGATCATGAGCTTATTCTATTTTTAACACTTTGAGGAATCCCCACGCTATTCTCCAAAGCAGCCGCACCATTTTGCATCCCCCTTAACAGTGCACAAGCCTTTCTGTTTCTCCACATCCTTGCCAACACATTTTCAGTTTTTTGGGGGTAGTAGTCATCTTGATGGATATGAGGTGATGTGGCGGTTTTGATTTGCGCTTCCCTGGATGATTAGTGATGTTGAATGCCTTTTGGGGTGCTTGTTGGTGCTTATGATATTTTCACAACAGGTGATTTTTGACATCGCATTTGCCATCATTATATGAAGCATAACCAGAGGTGTTGGGAGGAATTGTAGTCTTTCTGCATTAGCTCATTCTATTTTGGTGATGTCTTTAACATGACGCTGACTTGAAATCGCCTCTATGATTGGCCAATTTCAAAATGAGAAAGAAGGCTTGTTTCAGTTCCTCCACAGGCTCTGAAACCTCAAGGTGTGAGGCTCTGAGGAGAGCTGATACGTAGGTTTGAAGTGACTCTGTAGGTGTGAGAAAAGCACTTTAAGTACATCCCAGCTCTTCACAGACTCACGATGAATGTTACATCAGCAAATATGTACCCAGAGATTTAATGACACGTTAAAGAGGAGATTGGAGGTCAATTACTTCGAATGGCAGTCCACACAGTGTGAATTTACAAATAATCAGTCCCCTCTTTGCTTTGGCTCTGGAGATGGGATGCAGAGACACATTAACACCAAATGTCTCATCCTCGCCTCAGAGTGGATACACACGTGAGAATTGGCGGGGGGGAACCTGCGTGGACAGGCTGGAAGGCTTTCTAAAGCAACGATTATTTTCCCTCTTGATGTCATCAATCCTCAAGTCTCAGCTTTCAGAATTATCTGCAGTGACTTTTTTATTCTCAGGTGGACAGACGCCGTAGTCCTGCATCTCGTCTCCCAGACGTGAACTGTGGCAGGCTCAAGAAGAGCCAATTAATTCCAGGGTTTATGGCAACAAAACACACTCTGGCTGCTAAATCCCCTCATCTCGCAAGATGCCCTGTGTGACTCTAAGCACTTCCCAGATCTTAAGGAAAGGATACGGGACAATGCCTGATGCCCCCAGAGACTACTGGCAGAATGCTCCCTCCCCTGGAGCTGGGGGCTGTGCTGGGGGCAAGTCAGGAGCTGGCAGCGACCAGACAACAAAGCAGCTTTAAGCACCCTTAAAGCACCTTGCCGAATGTGTGTTTCCTGCAGTCTGGAGGTTGCCTGTGGTCTGAACCCAACCAAAAGATGTGGTTCTTAAAACTGTCCTGAGAAAAGCATCAGTGGCTGGCAAAGAATCCGCCTGCCAATGCAGGAGGCGCAGGAGACTTGGGTTCAATCCCTGGGTTGGGATGATCTCCTGAAGGAGGGAATGGCTACCCACTCCAGTATTCTTGCCAGGATAATTCCATGAACAGAGGAGCCTGGCGGTCTACAGTCCGTAGAGTCGCAAAGAGACTTGACTGAGTGACTGAGTACAACCCTGAAGGAAGAGGTTGGCAGGTCTCTGCTGGTCGGGCTCAGTCTGAGGGTGCCCCCAGGCCCTGAGGTCCCCAGGCTCCCCTTCCCACCTTGGTATTGTGGGCTAATCTGTTTTTAATATTTATGTTTTGTTTGTTTTTGTTTTGACTGTTCAGGGTCTTAGTTGTAGTACACGTGATCTTCACTTGCAGCATATGGGATCTAGTTCCCTGACCAGGGACTGAACCTGGGCCCCTTGCACTGGGAACATGGAGTCTTAGCCACGGGCCCACCAGAGAAATCCCTTGTGGACTAATCTGAAGTAGAAGTTTAAGAGGAGTGAGATGCGGAAGGAACGTTCTACAAGGTGAGAGGTACAATTCTGCAGTTATATATATATATATATTTAAAGAGGCCAGAGAGCAGTAGCTGACTCATGAATTTAATGGAGCAGTCACCAGGGAGCCTGGGGACACTGCAGAGAGGGTTTTGTGAGAGGAGGCTTGAGTGCAAGGGAAGCACTGACCCTCCAACAGCAAGGATGGGGATCTGAGAGCAAGCCACCTTTTTGCACAGAAAGATAAGAAAGGGCGGGCATTCGAAGGCGAGAGTACAGATGCCCAAAGGCTACGTAGGAGCCATCATCATGGGGAGGCCAGGGTGACCTGGAGTTTGGAGAACAAACATAGCAAGATGAGGTTTCCAGGAGACAAGCCAGACCACTTAGATCACAATGTCTCCAAACTGGCAAGAGAGGACTTATTCCAGAAAGTCTATGCAGAGCCTTGTCCCCCTGCCCCCAAATCTAGCTCCACACACCCTGCTCGGCCACCACGTAGCTGGGCCATGTGCGGGGACATTCCCATCAGACCGTGTGCCCTCATGGGGCCAGGCCTCATTCTCTGCTCTCTCCAAGCCCAAAGACAGAGCGGTGGCTGGCACAGAGTAGAGTTACAGTGAAAGTTTGGGAGGAAAAAAATTAAAATAGTTGCAATCCCACCCCTCTCCAAAAAAAAAAAAAAAAGAGTTTTTAAAGTTTCTTTTGAGGGAAATGGGAGGCGATTAAAGGGTCTGAGTAGAGAATGGAGAAGTGTCCAAAGACAAAGTGAAATTCAGGTTTGATCCAAAGACTAGTTTGATGTCCTGGCTCAATTCATAGTTTAAAGTGTTTGTTTCTATCTAGGGGTTGGCAGGATTGTGCATCGTAAAACCCCAGTGATGTTTTTCTCTTTTAAAAAGAGAAACAGGAGGCAGACTGGAAGATTGAACACGATAGACTTTTTAAATAATTTGAGGAGCATCGCTGCGATGTAGGTTGCACGATGCACATAGGAAAGTCGATAATGTCGTAAGTGCACGGCTCCATGTGACCCCACACCCAGAGCAAGAGATAGAATGTTCCAGCACTGCAGAGGCCCTGCCCTGGACTTTGGAGGGTCTTGGCACCTGGCCGAGTACAGAGCCACTGTGGCAGCAAAGACCACGCCATGTCCCCTGTACACACAGGGCTGTGTTTTCCCAGAGGCTGCCTCCCCTGAGGGTGGAGGATTCCCCAAGCCCAGCTTCTTCAGCTCCGAGTGTGCTCCCGGGCCCTGGGTTCTGCGAGAAGCTGTTGTGGTGGACTCTGGTGGGCTGCTGGACATCCCCAGCCCTGCCCAGCACACACCTTTAGAGACTGAAGGTCTGCCTGGCCCAAGCTCGCACCCCTTCCTCAGTGATCNAGCTTCTTCAGCTCCGAGTGTGCTCCCGGGCCCTGGGTTCTGCGAGAAGCTGTTGTGGTGGACTCTGGTGGGCTGCTGGACATCCCCAGCCCTGCCCAGCACACACCTTTAGAGACTGAAGGTCTGCCTGGCCCAAGCTCGCACCCCTTCCTCAGTGATCCACATCCAGCGTCTGATCAGCACAGGGGATAAAAGGCAGGCCATCCTGGCCCCAGTCAGGACAAGGCCAAAGGGGCATCCTAGCTCGGGGCTCCCTGGGGGACAGCCAAGGCTGTCACGGGGCCACCGCCGTAACAGTCCCGCGTCCCTCTTAGCTGGTCCCACTTCCTGCCCCACCTTCCCCGGGGTCTGTTCGCAAGGGCCCTCCCTAGTGAACACCTCACACGAATGCCACTTGAGCCTGTGCTTCCTGGGGGCCCAGGCTGCCACCGCGGGCTCCCTTCTGCCTTCCAGCCTCTGTTTCCAAAGGTGCGGCCGAGTTCCTGCTCTGTCCCGGGCAAGGCCCCAGCCCGGCAGGTGCAGAGACCATAGTCACCGATGCGCACGTGCGTCACACAGCGCTGTTTACAAAGCGCTTCCACGCAAAGTCTCGCTTCCACGCACACTGTCTCGCTTCCACGCACACTGTCTCGCTTCCACGCACACTGTCTCGCTTCCACGCACACTGTCTCGTTTGACTGCTGCTCATTCATTCCTTCACGTCTCCAGCCAGGGCAGTCCTGGCTCTGGCACCAGGAGTCCAGATGTGAAGAAGAAAGCGACCCTTCCCTCGTGCCGAGAGTCCACAGCCTAGAGCAGAAGGCTGATCGCCTAACCTAGAGTTCTCCCGCTCTGAAGGGATGCTAGGAGAGGCCACGATGAGGGGAGAAGGGCAGGGAGCAGACAGCTGGGATTTCCCGGGGGAGGAGCCGCGCGGCTGAGCCACCAGCCGCAGGGCAGCATCACCGAGACCAAACCCAACACCAAGACGCCCAGTCAGGGTGGGCGGTCAGTCACAGAACGGGCCACCCTGCGGTCTCTCAGACTTCACCCAGGATGGCCGAGTTTGTGAGCCCAGAGGCCTCTCCCTTCCACCCACGTGTGGTCTCCCAGGGGTCTCCTTCTCCCCGCTCGGCACAGCTGGTGGGGCCCCGGGCAGCTGGATGGGGAGAAAGGAGAGAGGAAGAGAAGGAAGGAGGGCGCTTCCGGGCAGTGGTGGGGGGCGGCGTGGGGTGTAGGATTCCAAGCAAAAGAATAACATGATCTTGGCAAGCTGCCCCGGGTCCCACTTCAAGCACCGGATTCACTTAAATCCGTCTTTGCTACTTTCCAGAGTCAACAGGATTTGTTGAATCTCCAGTAGGGGAACAATCTTGAGGGAACAAGATTTTTTAAGTGTGCATAAGTGAGATGTTTTTCCTAATCTGAGTTTGGGGCATATTGACACTTGGGAAAATTTTCAGTGGCTTGACTGGGGGCTCCGATACTTCTTTAAAACATCTCTGTAGAGAAGGACGATGAATGTCAGATTATGCTTTTAGATGTTGCAGAGATAAAATACATCTTGGCTATTTATCAAATTAATCACCTTATAATCTAAAGACAAATGGGATTCCTAGGGCAGTATTCAGCCAGTAATTTAATACTTAAGTTTTCTGATCAATAAACCATTGGCCTGTTAGAATATTTAAGGCATGCTTAGAGTCATTTAGGAAAAAAAAAATCTATTAACTTAAGTTCTTTGAAGGGATATCTTTAATTTACAATGTCATTTTCTATTTAAGCATTGCATTTTACATTATTATAAAACAACACCAAACTTAATTTAAATAAAGATATTAAATTTTTAAAATCAGAAATACGTTGTAATTTATTAAATGTTTTATTCAACAAGTAAGTGCTAACAGAGTATACACACACACACACACTATGGACCACCACACTGTACAACTCCAGGGGGCACCATTCACCTGTTGATCTTGGGAAATGGTCCAGGACTGTGCGAGGCTCTTGGGATACTGTTGTGGATGTTTGTGACCCCAAAATTCATTTGTGAAACCTTAACTTCCAGTGTGATGGTATTTGGAGGTGAGGCCCTTGGGAGGTCATGAGATGGAACCCACCTGATGGGGTTGTGTCTGTTAGTAGCTCAGTTGTGTCAGACTCTTTTCGACCCCATGGACTCTAGCCCACCAGGCTCCTCTGTCCATGGGATTCTCCAGGCAAGAATACTGGAGTGCATAGCCAGTTCCTTCTCCAGGGGATTTTTCTGACCCAGGGATCGAACCTGGGTCTCACACATTGCAGGCAGATTCTTTACCATCTGAGCCACCAGGGAAACCCATGTCTAAACCTCACTTGATGGGGTTAGTGCCCTTATAATAAGGCTCTCTCTCTCCCTCTCTCTGTGCTATGTGAGCAAGAAGACAGCTGTCTGCAAACCTGGAGGAGAGCTTTCCCTAGAACCCAACCGTGCTGATGTCCCAGCCTCCAAAACTCTGAGAAATAAGTGCTGTTTAAAACACACCAGTCTAGGACACTAGTTATAGCTTCCTGAACTCAGTGGATGCCATGGTGATAAGACATGGTCCCTGTGCTCGAGGAACACGCAGTGGAGGGTGAGACCATCTGGGGAGGGGAGCCTCAGGGTACCGAGGAGCAGGACTGGAAAGAAATGAGCCCAGGGCACCCTGGACCCCAGAGAGGGCACCCTGGACCCCAGAGAGGGCACCAACCCTGCCCACCGTGGGATCTGGGAAGTGCCAAGAGGGACTCCAGGAATGTTAAAGCCATGAAAGTCTCTCTACAGACTCTCTAGCTGAGAAGTTAAAGGATTTATCCAGGCTAACCCAAGGAGCTTTAAAAGTAGAGTCACAATTTACTGCCTGTCCAAATGTAGCGTGTTTACACTCGCGGGTTAAAGGTTATGCGAATTATTGGTGCTTTAAAAAAAAGCTTCATAGTAAAATATATTTGAGACCATGTAATGATAAGAAACATTTGGCATGTTGAAGGGGGAAAAAATGCAGCTGTTGTAGAATTCTCCCCTATAAAAACATCTGACTCTGTGAACTGGGCTGGGAGGAAGCGAAGTTTCAAAGAAGTCCATTTGGAGTCACACATAAACTGGGTCTGCTTAATGCAAAGAGTGCATGGTCTGTCGTAAATGATTTCCACCTCGGCACCTTGGACGTGGAAACACAGCCAGCGTCCCTCTCCAGCTAATTTGTTATTGTGGCCTCTGATGTGGGTTTGGGGCAGTTGTGTGAAATCTTCCTAGAATTCCATTGCAGCAAATCTTCAGAGGGAAAAACAGCAGACGAGTGGCTTTGGAAGTCACTGCCATTTGTAATAGATCAATGTGTCCGTCCTCACCACTGCTGACCAGGAAAATGAGATGCAAGCCTTCAGTGATCTGGAGTTTTTTCCAGTGGTAATGTCGGATCTTCAGATGTAGCATGGAAGTGTGGAAAGGAACACCCGTTCTGGAAGCGTCTTCTAGGAGAACGTAGAGAGCGTGCATGTGTACGCAGTTGGTAATGGAGATGCAATACCTATTTAGCATCTTTGTTTTAAAAATCATTTTTTAAGATGTTTATAGGACTAAAGTCAGGGCAGTAATCCTGATGTCTGCCGAGTGCTCCTGTGTCCCAGGTAATGTAGGAGCCAACCTACACGTTTGGTCACAGGAGAGGCGTAGCTGCGAGGAGGGGGGTAGAACAGACCGCTATATGCCAGGCACAAGGTCAAGTGCTTTACATCCATTATTCTAGCCGATCCTCACAACATCCTTTTGAGAAAAACACAAATACAAGCTCCATTTTACAGATGTGAAAGCTGAGGTTCAGAGAGGCTCCTGGGTTGTTCAGGATGACTTCTACAGGCCAGTTCTCTACTGCTGAGTTCCACAGCCTCTGCTCGGCAGCTCTGGGCCACGTCACGTGCTCAGCGGCTCAGTCGTGTCCAACTCTTTGTGACCCTTTGGACTGTAGCCCGTCAGGTTCCTCTGTCCATGGAATTTTCCAGGCAAGAATCTTGGAGTGGATTGCCACTTCCTGCTCTAAGGGATCTTCCCGACCCAGGGAAGAACCCACGTCTCTTGGATCTCCTGCATGGGCAGGCGGGTTCTTTACCACTAGCGCCCCCTGGGAAGTCCTAGCTGGTGCCGGGCAAACTCCAAGTGTGTGCTCGGTCGCTGTGTCATTTCTGACTCCTCTGCAACCCCATGGACTGGAGTCTGCCAGGCTCCTCTATCCAGGGGATTTCCTAGGCAAGAATACTGGAGTCGCTTGTCATTTCCTTCTCCAGGGGATCTTCCCCACCCAGGGATCGAACCCTGTCTCCTGCGTCTCCTGCCTTGGGACTTGGATTCTTTACCACTGCGCCGTCGGGGAAGCTCAAAAACTGCAAGGGAGCGGCCCCGTAAAGCCTTGGAAGTTCCGGTGCCGTCAGACCCATTGATCTTGTTGTTCGGTCGCTCAGCCGTGTCCGACTCTTTGCGACCCTGTGGACTGCAGCACAACAGGCTTCCCTGTCCATCACCATCTCCCGGACATGTCACACCCATAAGTGCAATTCAATCGTGTGCACTGACCAGCCACTGAAAAAGTACCAAATGTGTGGTGTGTAAGAAGCTCTCCAGGAACAAGACTGCCTGAAGTTTGCAAGAAACATTTTGAGTAAAACAATTTGCAATCAGTAAAACCCCGGGGTCTGAGAAGCCTATTTCTTCATCTTTCTTGGAGAGATTGAGATGACTTTAAATTACCCAACAAATTAGTTCATTTTAATGTCAGAATGTATTAGGAGGAGGGGGATTCTGAGGTGAAAGAAAAATAAGTGTAATTGCTTCTTTTTTTCAAAATCACATATTACTTTGTTCATTATGAAATAATGAAGCATTATTTAATCCCATTATGAAATAAATGAGATTGAGTAAACAACACATCTGCATTCATGCAGTGATAGAAAGTCAGGAAATGTTTGTCCCACTGACACTTGAAAGTATCTGCTCCATTTTTCTCAGTAATGAAACTGTAGGTGTTTTCATTACAAAAATATGTTTTATAAGAAATACAAATATGGCTTTATTAAATGAACTGTTAGGGGACCTTTCCTACTGAAGTCTTTCCTAGATGGTCGTGTTTTGAAATGTAGATTCATGTCTTCAAAATGAAGCCCATCTGTAGGCAGTGATCAATATCTAACAAAATCATCAGTGAAATGAAAGGAAAAAAAAGTCAATAGACTAAGGTTAAGTCCATGAAAGCCCTATTTCCATATGTACACCTGCCCTCTTGTGGCATTCATCTGTATGGTCGCCTACCATGCATTTTTTAAGACTTTGAACATGGATTATTTTAACCAATATCCTATGTAGCTGTCTGTCGCCACACCTAACTACAGAGCCTCATCCTGGAATAGTTATTCCTTCCCACAGGTACTTATCTGCTCTACCTTAGAGACTGCAGGGCATGCTCACATTTGTTGAACATAATACTCGGGAAAAATTCTAATTAATTGGCATTTTGCTCCTTGGTCCAGCTGCTAAGGCTGCATAAAAATTTACCCCAAAATATAAACAACCATTCAGTGAGTCAGGAACTCAGAAAAGGGTTCTCTTAGGGCCTCATGTGGAGACAAAGACCTAGAGCTGGGAGCATCTGAAGGTGTCTCCACTCGGATCTGGGGGTGGAGACTGGCTGCAGGCTGGGGTCTCAGGTTCTTCCACACTGGGCTCTTCATGAGGCCCAGTTTGGGCTTCTTCAGAGCATAGAAGTCAACCCTGAACATTCATTGGATGGACTGACGCTGAAGCTGGAGCTCCAGTACTTTGGCCACCTGATGAGAAGAGCTGACTCATTGGAAAAGACCTTGATGTTAGGAAAGATTGAAGGTGGAAGGAGAAGGGGACGACAGAGGATGAGATGGTTGGATGGCATCACTGACACAATAGACGTGAGTTTGAGTGAACTCCGGGAGTTGGTGATGGATAGGGAGGCCTGGCGTACTGCGGTTCATGGGGTCACAAAAAGTCAGACTGAGCAAGTGAGCAACAACAAGCGCAGAGCATCAGAGGCAGAGAGAGTATGTCAGCAGAAGCTCATTCTTATGACCTAGCCTCAGAGGTCAGATATGGTCACGTCCACTCATTCTATCTGTCACCAGGAGCCAGCCCTGATTCAATACGAGAAGGGACAGCATATTGTCCCCTGAATGGGCATGGAAACAGTGATGCATGGATCTCTGGGGACTGTCTTGAAGACCGACTGCATACATTTCAACAATGAACCCGCGTTGTATTTTATCTGTTTGTGGGATATGACTGCCTTCATCTGCTGCCCATGGTCCTAACGTGATCTCCAGCCACTGTGGGTCAGCATTTAGGACTGAAAGCCCCTGTTCCTCCAGGAGAAGGACCGAGGGAGAAGTCCCAATCTGAGTAAGTCATCCCGAGGAAGAAGTGAAATCGTAGAGAATTTAGTTCTGGGAGGAAAAAAGGAAGGGCAGGGGAGGGACTCTAGCCCCCCGTCCCAACTCCCTACCCTCACCTCCACCTGCACTTTAAGTGGATTTCATCAAGGACTCTGGGGGAAATGCAAATGACTAATACAGATGAAAACACACACACCTCAATTTCATTAGTAACCCCGGAAACAGACATTGAAGCAACAATCAGATACCCCAGAAGGACTTTTTCAGACAGGAAAGGTGTGGTCAGCATGCTTTGTCAATGGGTGCGACCTCATTTAATCTGAAATTTTACTGTTGTTTATAATTATATGAGTATATCTCAAGTCTTGATTCAGATTTTTTTTTTTTAATTTTTAAGAATATGAGTATCTTTTGGTCTTAAAAAAAATTGTCTGTATTCAGAAATACCAGGGCTTGCCAGGTGACGCTCGTGGTGAAGAATCCGTCTGCCAATGCACGATACACAAGAGACCAGGGTTCAATCCCTGGATCTAATCCCTGGGTCGGGAAGATCCCCTGAAGGAGGAAATGGCAACCCGCTCTGGTATACTTGCCTGGAAAATTCCATGGACAGAGGAGCCTGGGGCCACAAAAAATCAGACACAACTGAGCGACTGAACACGCCACAGTTGTGAGATGGAGATTTCACTCCTGATCTCACACTCTGCTTTCTTTTTATTTTTCAGAAAGGAGACACCCCAGGGGCAAGTCTGGGGAGTGTGGGGATCCTGAGAAGATGACACTGGACGTGGGCCACGAACAGCAGATGAAAAGGATTTTTCCCAGGACTCCTCTTTCTGATAGGGTGTGGGAAAGCGTTCGAGATAGAGAGAGCAGCGTGACCCAACGTGGTGTCAATGAGCACCATACGCTCAGGAAGTGATGGGCGCTTAACGCCCCAAGGTGACCAAGAGAGCCGGTGGTTGACGCTGCACGTGGAGGTTGATGCTGAAGGCCATGGCAGGGAGGTGAACTTGATTCGCTGATGGGAGCCTCCAGTGTTCTTTAAGCGAGGGCACCATGCAGTTGGGTGTGTTTTAGGGTCATCACTCCTAGCACGGTGGCCATGGAGGAGCAAGCGCATAAGACAACAGAGGACTACATGGGAAGGATTAACTGGGCAGTTGTGGTGAGAACGGAAAGAAGGGAATTATTAAAGAGATGATCCTAAGGTGGAATGGCAGGATGAGAGGGAGGGCGGAAGGCATCTAGCTTCAAGCTTTGGTGACTATATAGACAGCAATGTCTTTAACCAAAATGTGGGCTACAAGGGGGAAGAGTGCTTGAGCTCACATTTGGACGTGCTGAGTTTCCATGTTTATGGGACATATAAGGATA